>SJYC01077242.1:0-22624 GCA_006408675.1 Madoqua kirkii | reverse complement strand
CTGATGCTGGGAGGGATTGAGGGCAGGAGGAGAAGGGGACGACAGAGGATGAGATGGCTGGATGGCATCACCAACTCGATGGACGTGAGTTTGAGCGAACACCTGGAGTTGGTGATGGACAAGGAGGCCTGGCGCGCTGCAATTCATGAGGTCGAAAAGAGTGGGACAGGACCAAGGGACTGAACTGACTGATATCAGCTATCTAGATAACATTTCTGCTTCTGGAATGTTGTCATGCTTGCCTTGACTAAATTTTCACTATTGCTGAAAATTTAGATTAGACGAGATATGAGTAGAGATTTAGCTGAATTGACTGTGCTATGTTAAGTTGCTCAGTTGTGTCCAACTCGTTGCAACCCCATGGACTGTAGCCTGCCTAGTCATGGGATTCTCCAGGCAGAATACTGGAGTAGGCGGCCATGCCTTCCTCCAGGGGATCTTTTAATTCAGGGCTGCAAATCTGGTATCCCACATTGCAGGTAGATTCTTTACCATCTGAGTCAGCAGGGAAGCTTAGATAACAGAAACTATTATGCTTGTTTATAAGTAAATGTTGTTAATACATGTCTCCGTTTGTGGCAGAATTTGTTTTTTGACTGGCTTTTATATGATCTGGTAGGAAAGTTGACAATGCGACCATTTTTACTGTTCTCTACCAAGTTACTCTTTATCAAAAAGCCCATAAGTGTCATGCGGAACTCAACTAGCTTGTGTCAGTTTACGGTAAAGAGCAAGAATGAGAGAAAGAGCTGGATTTCCTTAAGTCCGTGGAGCCACCATAGAACTCTGGACCTCTTTCCTCCAGTGGTGTTTTTATGCCAGAGAAATATATTTCCAACCTGTGTCAGTCGCTAGCTATCAGCTTATGTTTTCTGCTAGTCATGTAAGAAACCTGTCCTGATAATAAGCCCATAAGTGTCATGCGGAACTCAACTAGCTTGTGTCAGTTTACGGTAAAGAGCAAGAATGAGAGAAAGAGCTGGATTTCCTTAAGTCCGTGGAGCCACCATAGAACTCTGGACCTTTTTCCTCCAGTGGTGTTTTTATGCCAGAGAAATATATTTCCAACCTGTGTCAGTCGCTAGCTATCAGCTTATGTTTTCTGCTAGTCATGTAAGAAACCTGTCCTGATAATCCTGTACATTCAAGTGACCATCCCAGGAAGACACTTCCCAGGACACCTTTCCTGATTTCACTCCCTTCCCCCTGCTTGTTTCTTCTGTGTTTAGGATTAGCTCTACCATCATCCTCCACCCTCTACTTTCAAATACTTTGTACTCCTCTTCAAGCTCTTCTGAGAGTATTCAAGAAGGGTGCTTTGTGACATTGTTGCTTTGGTGGGGGCCTCCCTTACCATTACTATTTCAAGAAAAAAAGTTTCTAATCTTAACTATTTCCTGATGACAGATATATCAGAAGGCAGGCACTTCGCCCTTAGACTCCATATCTTAGCACATATGATTTTAATACACTATTGATCAGGGGATTTCTGGAGAAACTAATACCTGTGGCCATCAATTTGTTATGCAAGTGAATACTGAAATCTCTCTGGTCAATAATGCTGGGGTAACAAAAGATATGGGCTTCCCTGATGGCACAGTGGTAAAGAATTTGCCTGCCAATGCTGGAGACATGGGTTCAGTCCCTGGGTAGGGAAGATCCCCTGGAGAAGGAAATGGCAACCGTCTCCAGTATTCTTGCCTGGGACATTCCACGGACAGAGGAGCCTGTAGGGTTACAGCTCATGTGGTCACAAAAGAATCAGACATGACTGAGCGACTAAATAACAAAAGATGTATTAATACATTCCTAGTTAATAATGTGTTAAAAATATAAATGACCAATTGTTCAGGATCAAATTTAACCAAAAGCTTGTATAACAATATGGAATATATTTCCACTTTTTTACTTATATTCTTTATATCACGCTTTGTGTTTACACCACCATTTCTTTTTTAAGAGAGTGGTTCTTTAAGATTACAAATGCCTCAAGACTAAATAATATTCAGGATTACAGAATATGACTCAGTTAGAATGCTTTTTGGTCCTATTATTATTATCTATCCTTCTTCATTCTTTCTCTCCACTTCTCCAATAAAATCAGAAAAGGAACTAAATTAAAGGCTTCATACTTCTAAGACCTCTTTAACTTCCTACACAGCAGAATACTATAATTTGGATTCTTTGGAGATTTCCTCTTCATGCAAAGTCTCATCTGTGATGGAACTAGTACAACACGATGATTTAGCCCACGTTCTAGCGTCAGTGTGAGTTTAAATTCTGGCACTAGTTATGTGCCCTTAGGCAGACAACTTAACCATTCTATACCTCAGTTTCCTCACCTAAAAAATGGAAATAAAAATAATGCCTCTGAAGATTAACATAAAGATTAAACAAAACAATAAAGAACTTAGTATAGTGGTTGCAAGTAGTAAACAGTTAATAGTATTTATCCAACAATTAATGTGTGCTATTTCAAATACTATTTAACATTGTATCAAATTGGACACGGAGGCAGAGTGAGTCCCTAACATTAAGGAATTTTTGGGCTGGTGGGAGAAATAAAACATGCAAAGTAGCTAACTGTAACAGAAAGGGATATTAAGATAATCAGATAAATTACTTATTGTAAGTATTCATTAAAGATGGTTGCAAATCCTTTGTTATCCTGCTATTGGATCTAATTCACTTCTCTTTCAAGTCTGCATTGGTCTTAGTAATTTGCTTAAAGAACAGTGTAACCAAAGCAATGCTGTAGGATGCTGCTCTGCTCTTGTAGAATGTGTGCCCCAAGGGAAGCCAGCCATCATGCAAGAAGCCGGAGTGTCTGGAATCACCAAGCTGTAAGGAAGCCCAAGACAGTGATCCGGAGCATGCACACAGACAGAGCACTAGGCCCGGCTGTTCCAGCCATGTATGAATGAAAAATATTGCCTGCCACATACCAAACAAAGGAGGCTGCAGCCATCGAGACACCACAGTGCAGCCACCCCTGACAGTGTACCCTGAGGAAACTCGAGATGAGTAAACACAGGATACCAACTCCAGCTAGCTGAGGTGTGTATCAAAGGAAAGATACCAGTCAGCCCAGGCTTGCATCTTCCCATACATAGAAAAACAGTGAATTCATTAACCTGAGGTATCTGTGTGCATGTGTGTTAATCGCTCGGTCATGTCTGACTCTGAGACCCCACCAATGGTAACCCACCACGCTCCTCTGTCTGTGGGATTTTCCGTGAGATTTTCTAGGCAAGAATACTGGAGTGGGTTGCCATTTCCTTCTTCATTAGATATTTGGTTTTATTTTTTATTTTATTTTTTGATCCTTGACCAGTTTTATTTCATTATCTAGCATTCAGAGATGTGCTCTACAAAAAACTAGACACAAGAAGGCCTTTTACTTCTTTACAAACTACTCTGTCAATTATCAATAAAATCAATTTACACACCTTGCCTTTTAGACCAAATGTTAAAAGAATCCCACCTTTAACATAAGGGTGAAACAACTGTTAGGAATAGAGAGGAACAACACAATGAACATAACCAACACTGCTAAAGGAGGGACAAAGGGAAAACCCAAAAGGAGCCTTTTCAATAGCAGCTAGCTATGTTTTACAGATAGATAACAGTAGTTGTGAATAGGTTGCTGACTTCATTTATCAATGACGACAGTTACACCTGGGATTCCAGGTGTAAAAAGCTTTGACAGACCTCTTAGTTGAATACTGTTACTCCTGAGCTACCACTGTGCTGTTCAAGTTCACAGCCTCCCCACTTCAAAATATCAGAGGATTTTGTAAACAAGAATGTTCAAAATGCAATACAATGTGATTGAAATTTGGAAAGCTAGATTGGAAAGTGAGTGACAGCTGCTGTCAACAGCTGATCTTGGATTACCTTTAACCTCTTTTTCATCCAAGAAAGTTCCAAAAAACTCTTTGTAATTAAATTATGTTCATAAATCTATTAAATCTTGCAAGTGAATTCTAGATTCCATTGCATTAATTGTATAAGTTATTAAATTCACTCATTTAAAAAGATGAACCAAATGAAAAACCATGGACACTAACTAGTATCTGCCACTTACTTGCTGTATGGTCTTGTGCAAGTTTGAAATATTAAAAAATGAAGCAGGGGTAAAAATACCTCCATTTCACATCTCCCTTAGATGTATTCTGCTATATTTTCAAAATCTTTATAAAGGCTTAAACACTTCTGTATTTTTAGGTGAATAACTTTGGATAAAAAGTTTTAAACGCAGCAGAAATAAGACAAAAATATAATATGCAAGTGATGAAATCAATGTATAAGTAAACTGTATATCCTAATGAGGAAATAAGGAATCCAAAACATTTTGTGATACTATAAAAGTTATTCACTATACACAGAACATGTCCCCGATAAAATGTACATGTAAATCACTAAAAAGTATAATTTGGTGAACATTTTCTCAATTACAGAACATACTAAATCAATTAACAGCTCTCTATCTGCATCAAAATAATTTTAATTATAGCACCCAGAGTTTCCTTTACATCTGACGCAAAGTTAAATACTTATTTTGGGGATTGTTGCCTAATATGTGTTTGAGGATGCAGACTTAACAAATATAATTCTAGTATATTACAGTCACTGCACAATAAATCAGTATATTACAGATTAAAACAAATCATTTTTTCATTATTTGTACTAATAGGGTGGGGGGGCGCAGGTACCGGGACATGATGCCGGCGTTGAGTCTCTGCAGGGACACTAACTCGGTTTTCTTTAATTAAGAGTAATTTTTAAATGTTCCAACTACCTGGTCTTTGCTGCAAAAAATCCTATATATCCTGATTCCACACCCCCTTGCCTCTTCAGAGCAGTCCTCAGAGTGATCTGAGAGTTCTGTCTCTCAGGCTTGAAGTCCTCAAAGTAAAACATAATTCTCACCTTTTAGGTTGTGCTTTTCTTTTTTCAGTCAACACATCCCAGTCCAGGAATCAGACATGAGTACCAAAAAACCTGTCCTGGCAGCATCTTGGTAGCCCCAGGAAGGCCAATATGCAGAAGAACCCAGTACCCAGATACCACCAGCCAGATCTGAGTCCTCAGTCCTGTGGCCCCAGTAAAGCCACCCAAGTGAACTAACCAGACACAGTGTTAGGTAAGCCATGTCAACTCTCTTTGCTACAGATGACTTATTTCTTATTTTTTGAAGTGGTGTTCTCTCTTTTAATTTTTGATTGCTCTGGTCTTGCTGTGTGCAAGCTTTCCTTAGCTGTCGGGAGCCGGGGCTGCTCTTCACTGCAGTGCAGGGCTTCCCACCGTGGTGGCTTCTCTGGGGGAGCACAGGCTCTAGGGTGCGCGGGCTTCGGGAAGTGCAGCACATGGGCTCAGTACAGTGCCTGGGCTCTAGCTGTTTCTGTTCAGCTGCTAAGTCATGTTCAACTCTGCGGCCCCAGGGATTGCAGCACACCAGGGTTCCCTGTCCTTCACAATCTCCTGGAGTTTGCTCAAACCCATGTCCATTGAGTCAGTGATACCCTCCAAACACCCCATCCTCTGTCACACCCATCTCGTCCAGCCCTCTATCTTTCCCAGCATCAGAGTATTTTCCAATGAATCAGCTCTTGGCATCAGGTGGCCAAAGGACTGGAGCCCTAGAGCTCGGACTCAGGAGTCGGAATGCACAGCCTTAGTTGCCCTGTGGCATGTGGAATCTTCCCAGACCAGGGATTGAACCCATGTCCCCTGCACTGGTAGGCAGATTCTTATCCACTGTATCACCAGGGAAGTTCAGATGACTTATTTCTAATGGGATTACAAGAGTCACCTTTTTTATGCCTCTGTACATGTTTGAATGAGGAAAACAGTGTGTGCAGAGAAGAGTTAGCATAGCAGGCCTGAGGCTGTTATCCTTAGAAAGGTCTGCTTCAAAAATCGGCCCTTCACGGGCATCTGGGAACCTAGCTAGTAAACAGTTCCCTATGCTGATAGAAAATTTTCCCTAAATGACAAAGGCAGCTTAGTAGGTCTAGACTGTGCAGTGATATGCTTCATACTAAATATCTGCCTTTATTCTGGGATCTGGAATTTGGGTATGCAGTGTGAAGAGAGTGCCTATTGACCAGCCTCCAGTAAAAACCTGAATACGAAGGCATTAAAGAGCGGCCCCAGAGGACACTTTGAATGTGTGGTCACAAATCACTGCTGAAGGAAGGAAGCCACTGCCCTGGGAGGGGACTAAGAAGCTAACACCTGGTCTCCTCTCAGCTTTATCCCAAGCACTTTTATCTTTTTGTGATTTTACTTTGTATCTTTTTAAAAAAATTAATTTATTTTTAATTGGAAGAAAACTGCTTTACAATACTGTGTTGGTCTCTGCCATACATCAACACGTATCTTTTTATGGTAATGAATCTTAGTTATGAGTACACATAGATGCTGAGTTCTGCGAGGCCAGCTGTCAAATCGCTGCGCCTGTGGGGTGATCTTGGGGTCCCCCGATACATGGCATTTTAGAAATTATGAAACACATATTGAAGAGTCATTCAACTTTTTCATAAAAGGCTAGGCATCCTCCTAACTAGTTCATGTTCTCCTTCTTTCTCCCTCCTTCCAAGGATATACATATTGAATTTTATTCCCGCCCAAGTCCATAGCAGTATGTGGGCAGAAACACACTGCTGGAGGGGACAGTTTTAGTTCTTCAGCCCTAAGAAAGCTGTTTAACTGCTTATCTTGCACACAAATTTAAGAGTAGTTCACCTGACTTCTCTGGTGGCTCAGACGGTAAAGCATCTGCCTACAATGCGGGAGACCCGGGTTCAATCCCTGGGTCAGGAAGATGTCCTAGAAAAGGAAATAGCAAACCTACTCCAGTACTCTTGCCTGGAAAACTCCATGGACAGAGGAGCCTGGTAGGCCGCAGTCCACGGGGTCGCAAAAAGTCAGACATGACTGAGCGACATCACTTCTTCACCTGCCTTTTACTTTTTATCCAATTGTGTTTGCCTTGTATGGGTGCAGTATAAGAGCTTTTATCTTATTTATCTTATTAGGCTGAAGATATCATGGAAATTTCTTTTAAAATATTTACCCAAAGACTGAACTGGTGATAAAAAGCATTTTCTTTGCAATTAGAGAGCAAGACTTCATAAATCCATGGCTAGTCACTAAAGTACTGGCATTACAGCATTAGCAAGATCTTTATCTGCCACACAAAATCCATACAGTGTATCCCGCAATGCAGCATATCCATCTCACGCTGTTATAATATGGGTAGCTTGTTTTCAGATGACCTTTCTGGTAAACATTCTGATTATATTTTGACAAGGCTGAGCATCATTTTTTTAATCACAGAGAATGGCAAGAGCCTAGCCACTGTGACAACCAAAGTCATTGGATTTGGCTCTAGAAATCAGCTGAGCATGGGAGAGCTGAAGAATTCAAATAAAAAGCCAGCAAACCACGAATACTATGTGATAAGCCCATTAAATCATGTTGTAGACACAGGACTGAGAATTAGGAGCCCAAGTTCTAATCTGCTTTCTCTTCTAAAGCTGACCTTGACAAATAATTCATCTTTACTGGACCTCTACTATACCAGCTGTAAAATAAGAGTGTTCAAGTGAAATGTTTTTTTAATCCCAAACATTCTACAGCTCAATGATAATATAAAGCCTGGGATACGTGTCAGATGAGAGGGCACAAATGTATTCTATAAAAAGGAGAGGTTCCTGGAGGCAAATGTAGGACATTTTAATTAGTCAGAAAAAGAAAGCCACTTCTCTTGGGGGAGGGACAGAACTGGAGTGCAGGTATAGGGACAGAATCTACTGTGAGGGATCTTAGGGAAATTTCAATGTGAAATAACAATGTTATTAGTAATAGTTAGCCACTTTGAGTATTTACTAAGATGAAAAATATTTCATTTAATTCCCATAACAGTTCTAGGTATGATTATTCCCATTTTACAGAAAAGAAAAAAAGAGGCACAGGAAGATTCAGCGTTTTCATGAGGTCACACAGCAAGTGGCAGAATCCAGAATGTGACGCAACCTGGTATTTCAAAGAATAGCTTCTAATTGCTCTCATGGCAGTCACAGGTAGCAGTCGGTGGACAAAACTCCCCACAGAAGCACTACAGTTTAAGTGCAATTGACTGGAAAACAAGCATAAAAAGAAAATAATAAGCCATCATCAAGAAGAATGATAATTACCTTTCATGGAGTGCCATTTGTGTGCTGTTCATTTATTAACCCTAACCTTTCCAGGGGACTTCGCTGTGGCTCAGTGGTAAAAAATCCACCTGCAATGCAGGAGACGTGCGTTTAATCCCCGAGTTGGGAAGATCCTCTGGAGAAGGAAATGGTAACCCACTCCAGTGTTCTCGCCTGGAGAATCCTATGGACAGAGGAGCCTGACGGACTACAGTCCACAGGGTCACAAAAGAGTCAGACACGACTGAATGACTAAACATCAAAAACGACAACGACCCTAATATGTGCCTTTTGTTTTTATTTGTTTTAAATGTCCATTTTACAATTAAGAAATCTGGGTTCATTTCAACTTGCAGTAGTTTAAGAGCTGTTAGGTAGGTGGGTTGGGATTCAACCCTGAGTTTGTCTAACTTCAAGAAGCCTACTTATTCCACTATGCCAGGCTATATTATTGGCAAGAGAGAAAAAACCTGCAAATATTAAAAACAGCTGCATCCTACTGTATGCTTTCATTTATATGAAATTCTAGAACAGGGAAAACCAGCCTACGGAGACAGAAAGCAGATCACTGGTTGCTTGGTAAGGGAAAGCAGGGGTTAACTGCAGAGACCAAAAGAAATTTTTGGAATGCTGGCAAAATTTTACATCATGATTATGGTACTGATTACATATGTACTATGTTTGTTAAAACTCATTGAACATACACTTAAAATAAGTGCATTTTATGCAGATTGTACCTCAATAAAGTTGATTTTTAAAAAAAAAAACCCAAGTGAATCTAGTATTTGGTACTCCAGACAGAAGCTGGGGCCGCTGACATAGCCTGCCTTTTCAGACACATGGGATTCCTGCGTTGCGTGTGAAACTTGAGCCCCTTTTTTTGGCGGTGCTGTGTCCTGCTGCTTTGTGTGGACTGTTTAGTTGCAGCAAGCGGGGCTGCTCTCTAGCTGCAGGGCGCGGGCTTCTCATCGTGGTGGTTTCTCTTGTGAAGCATGGGCTCTAAGCGACAGGCTCAGTAGGCGCGGTGCCCAGGCTCTCGCGCACAGGCTCAACAGTGGTGGCACCTGGGCTTAGCTGCTCCTCAGCATGCGGGGTCTTCCCGATTAGGGGTCACACTGGTGTCTTATAAATTGGCTGGCAGAGTCTTCACCACTGAGCCACCAGGGAAGCCTGAAACCTGAGCTCTTAACATCCATTCCAACCACCGTATGTGATACCTCCTGGTATGCAAAGGCTGAAAAGCTCCAAACTACATTTCTATGACTCCTTCACAGCTAATGTTCAGAGTGTGACTTAAATATACTCAAAAGAGACTAGGAAGGCAGGAGTGAGGCCAGGGCCACCTGCCTACTGTCTGTGTCTGCTATTGAGCAGGGTGGTGCAGGCACTGGGTTTTTCTACAACAGCATCCCAGTGTCCAGAGTTCAGCTTCAGGAGTGTTACATGTTAACAGCTGCAAGGATGACAGTGTCTTCACAATCCTCAAACTGCAGCTAAAGTAATGTGACCAAGAATTCAGTAGCTTCCCTGAGAGACTCTTGATTTCACACAGTAATGACTGGAAGGGGTGATAGCTCTCCTGGCAAATGATTTTGATGTTTATCTCCTGGTGGTAATTTCTGGTGGTTCAGTTTAGAGGCTATCCCTCACGTTCTCCAACAACTTTGCAAGCACCTAATTACGTATATTAAGCCCCTTTCTACTTATAATCGTCAGAATGATTTCTGTTTTCCTCAGCCTACACACTGATGCTGCCATGAAAGATGGTGTGGGTTTATTCAGGCAACCCAATAACTAATGTAATTACCAGCATCATCAGATTGATAGCAAGCTTTACTGAGCACTGCCTTTTTGCCAGAATGAATTCAATAAAGCACAAGTTGAAGACAGCTTTATTCTTCTCCCCATTCTACTCAAAACTCCATGGATTGATCTGTCTGCTCCTCCATGAATGAAAAAAGGCAGACAGCCTCACTTTTTAAGCCATTCTTAGATCTTAAAAAGTCCTCCAATTCATTTCAGCCCCCCAAATCACCTCATTTCACTCATTAAAATGTCCAGTTCAAGGTTGTTAACATGTAACCCAATGCTCTCATCCAGTTTAAAACTGGTATACGCCCCCAGCTTGAGCTTCCTTTGGCCTGTCATTTTGAGGAAGAGAACGTGGTTGACTTCTGCTCCAACTCTCTCTAAAATGCTTCTTCATCTCCCTCCTCCTTTCCACGTCCCCTCCTTTCCTAGACTACCCAGTTCCTCTGGAGCTGGAATGTCATCATGTGACATGTGAGTATGACATTATGAGTGTGTCATTACTTGCTCAGTCATGTCTGACTCTTTGACTCCATGGACCGTAGCCCACCAGGCTCCCCTGTCCATGGGATTCTCCAGGCAAGAATACTGGAGTGGGTTGCCGTTTCCTTCTCCAGGGGATCTTCCTGACCCAGGGATCAAACCTGGGTCTCCTGCATTGCAGGCAGATTCCTTACTATCTGAGCCACCAGGGAAGCTCCCAGAATGTCACTGGGAAGAGGTGCAACTAGTCTCTAGAAGTCTAGACATGACCCGGCACTGGAGCCCTCTGGATACGGCAGATTCTCAGTGCTAATTCTCTGTACTGACATAGCTCCCTCAGAGAGCCCCCAGTGCCACCTTCCAGCTACTTTCTAGGCTGCCCAGCGAGGAATCCTCCTCAGTTTCTACATCCAGTGGTATACTCTAACTTCTTTTTGCTGAGGTACAGCTTAGCAGAAAGCCTTCTTGGACAGTCTTTCCAAATGATTCCCACATAGCTCCATCTTGCCAGTCCATGGAACACATGAGAAAATTTCCCTCTTCATTGTTCTATCAGTGGGGGAGCATCTGGGTGCCTGCAGCCATAGCCTTTCACATTTAATTCCCCAAAGCGAAGTAAGTGAAGTCTCTCAATCATGTCCGACTCTCAGTCATGCTCCTCCATCTGTGGGATTTCCCAGGCAAGAATACTGGAGTGGGTTGCCATTTCCTTCTCCAGGAGATCTTCCTGACCTAGGGATGGAACCCGGTCTCCCGCATTGTAGGCAGATGCTTTATTGTCTGAGCCACCAGGGAAGTCCAATTCCCAAAGCATGAGTCAAACATTAGTTCCTACTTCGCTCAAGTTCTCTGAAGGCTTCCTATCTCCCTCCTTGAGATGAGAGGAAAATACTCCCCTCCCCTCCTACATGAGAAGCAGGAGAATAACTCTTCAAAAAACAATTTTTCTCTTTCTAACCTTATCAACTACGACTTCTTTGTCAGCAGAGATGGGTGATTGCCCACATCAGCGCTCATAGTCTCAAACGCTCTCAGACTTTCTCCCGCCTTGCATAGGTGGCTCAGCAAGTCAGTTTAGAATGTGGAGGTATTTTGAAATTTTTTGATTTTGGTTTTGCAAGTCATGAATTTTTAGTCTTTATGGCTAAAACTGAGGCAGGATATTCTTTAATTATCACAGAAACCCTCTTATAAGGTAACGATTAAAGCTTCTGTTTTAGAAACAAAAAAAAAAACACAGAGGTTCAAATGGCAGAAAATGGAATTCCAACACAAATAGGTGTGACTGTAAGGGCTTTGTGGTTAGCCATTATCATTATGTTTGACACTGTAAACACTGAGTTATGCCCCCCCAGGACCAGGGTTGGATGGCATCACCAACACAATGGACATGAGTCTGAGCAAAGTCTGGGAGCTGGCGATGGACAGGGAAGCCTGGCAAGCTGTAGTCCATAGGGTCACGAAGAAGGATATGGACTGGGCTGCAATTCCTTTCTCCAGGGGATCTTCCTGATCCAGGGATGAAACTTGTCCAAGCCACCAGGGAAGCCTAGGGAAGGAAGTTGCTGCAGTGTAATTTGTCAAGATAAAGTCATATTAGACTAGGGTAGGCCTCTATTCCAATATGCTTGCTGTCCTTGTAAAAAGCAGGAAATCGGAACACAGAAAGGCACATGGGGAGGAAGTCATGAAAGACAGGCGTAAGCTGTCACAAGCAAGGGAACTACCAGAAGCGAGGAGGGAGGCCTAGAGCAGGTTCTTCTCTAGCGCCCGCAGAGGGAGCATGGCCCTGCTGCCACTTTGATACTGGGCTGGGAGTCTCCAAGCTAGGGGGCAGTGTATCTATTTTTCCAGCCATTCAGTTTGTGGCACTTTACGCCAGTCCCAGAAAACTAATAAAACAGCTATGTAACAGCCACGGAAACATGACTGAAATTCCAGTTGAGATAAGTCCTGGGAGAAAACACCTGAGCGGCTAAGAGGAGGGGCACTGGAGCAGCAGAGTGGGGCCTGCCGTTTTTCCGAGCGGGATGACAGAAAATTGTGTTGGTCATTAGGAACCTTTGGATGGGCTGCTAAGGAGAAAGCTCCTAAATTAATCTCGTTTTCCTAACAACAGAGAAGGACCACTAAATTTACCTTACAAAATTTTAACCAAACAAATCTCCAGCCAGAATTTTATATAACTGTTCCTGGAAAAGTTTAGGGAAATTTGGAAGGGGGCCAAATAGGAAGCAGTACCTGTATCTGAACGTACAGAACTATGAGTGAATGAAAAGGCAGTCATTGTAAGCTTACATTGAATAGTTAATGTTCTTGCTGGCTTTGAGAAGTATTGAGATACTAGGACACTTTAACAAAATTCACTTATATATACATGGGGCCTTCAGATAAACAATTATAAAGATTTTCAAATTGTAATTCATGCAGAAAGTGGAGACATGTTTGCAGGTTCCACACAAGACCCACACAAATACATTATCATTTTAGAGACTTTAGGTATCGAGTTTTGATTTCCAAAAAAAATTGGCTCAAGTAGCATAGATATGCAATTAGATATTAATAAAAATACCTCAAAAATCTCAGGGGCTTATCACAATAAATGTTTGTTTTTCATTCACATCATAGTCCATTGTGGATCAGATGGCCCTCCTGCAGCTTGTAGCTATGCCATCTGGAATGCTTGGCCTGCACTGAGGGGAGGTGGGTGATAGAGAGGGTACCTGGCTCTTAATTGCCTCAGTCCAGAAGACAGACACACCAACTTCGCTCATGGGTCACTGGCCAGAATAAACCACATGGCCCAGAGGCTGGGTAATGTAGGAGAACACCTGGCATATTGGGGGAATACTCTTTGTCTCTGCCATAAAACTACACAGGGAATGAGTGTGCAAATTACACTAACTCCCAAGCTGCAATGTCTGTTAGCTGATAAATCCAATGAGAATCTGATCTCATTAATATTAACAAGCGGGAACTCCAATGCCTTCCTTTCTATATGCAAATCATTACAGCCTGGCTTGATTGCTAAAATTAGTGCTGCTCAAAGGCTCCCCATTAATCTGGTAGTTCCCAGAGGAGTACTTCATGTGTGACCCCTCTCCACTGAACTAAATCGCTCCACGTATAAAACTAAAAAGGAAGTAAGAGCTCTCCGGGGCGGCCTAGTGAGAGAAGAAAGCAGTGAGCAGTCCAGAATTTGGAAAAAAAGTAAAAAGACTGAGGAGAAGGTCTCAACACAGAGAGGGAGGGCCAGCCAGATGGCAGCTGACAGGAGCCCTGGAGAAAATGCTGGCTAATGCTTTATCCCCGGATCAGGACAGTGATCACTAGTATCCAAGTTTCAGTCATTCTCATGACTGAATTCTTTCCTGAGCTGTAGTCCTGGCTACATACAGCCTTGTTGCTGTTCAGTCACTCAGTCATGTCTGACTCTCTGCAACCCCCTGGACTGCAGCACTCCAGGCTCCTGTCCTCCACTATCTCCTGGAGTTTCCTCAAATTCATGTCCATTGAGTCAGTGATGTTATTTAACCATCTCATCCTCTGCCACTACAACCTAAATGATACTACAAGTCTGCTACCCTAGAGAAAGGGACAGGTATTGGGAATTAACGAGGGTTGGAAGAACTATGGAGACCCGGATCCCACATTTTCTAGACCCACTAAATATAAGTGAACTTACATTTTACAAAAACTCACATCTCAGATCATATGTCCCAATTATTTTATTTAAAAAAAAAAAACTGTATTCTGTAAAGCAATTATCCTTCAATAAAAAAATAAATAAAAATGTTTAAATAAAATTAAAAAAAATACTGTCACTGTGGAATATCAGTCCCATAGAAAATATCAGTTCCATAGAAAAAATGGAAAAGAAAGAATTTTTCTGGGGGAAAGCCCCATGCAGAGCAGCTGACAGCACAGATTTGAAAGCAGGTATAGAAAGTAAGTCAGTCAGTATAAAAACTGACTTACAAAAAGCTTTCACAGCTTTTTGCCAACTTAATAGAGAAAAAAAAATCTTTCTATATTTTCACTATATTGTATTTGCATCAGTAAATCCTAGAGGAACACCAAAGAAGCTGCAAAAAAAAAAAAAAAAAAAGCTACTGGGGCCAGAAAAAAGGGGAAACAGGCAGACAAAGTCGGAGTAGGAGTGAGAATTTTCACTATGTACCTTCTATACTGTTTGATTTTTAAACCATTTGAATATGTTATCCATTGAAGACTGTAAAAGCAATTAGGAGAAAAAGAGAAGCCTTCCAACTGCCACAGCCTTGTGCACAAGCTGCTTTGGGAAAATAAAAGAATTGAAGCAGAATTCATGAGTGAGGCAGTGCAGAAAGTGGGCAGCGGCCACAGAAGAATGTGGACAGTAGCCGGTGTCAGCACAAGCGGGGAAAGGGAACAAGGGGGCCTGGGAGCTGCTGACTCAACTCCCCTTTCCCTAAAGCTCCGGGGTTATTCGTAGGGAGATGTTGGGCTTTCATATAATGTGGAATGGGAGCTGGACACTTGGAAAACTTGGACCCAAGAGGAAACGGTGGCTCTAGAAGAATGGGAGGACTTGGGGACATCCAGGTGGCAGACGCTTGGATTATATCAGCATGACATTCAAGGCCCTGGACAATGTGACCTGATCCTTTCTGGGTCTCACTTTTCTCCTGTACTGGGGTACTCCTCTCCTTAAGGACCAGTCTTCACTAAATGTAGCAATAGGTAACTAAAGCACCCACAATGTACCTTGACTCCCCAGAAGCAAGGGCACTGAGGTTCCAGCCTACAGTGGGTTTGGGGGATATTAGTTCTTACCTTTATCAAGTAATCATGATAATGATAAAGCAGGTAATTTGGCCAATGCTCACATTCCCTTGTGGCTCAGCTGGTAAAGAATCCACCTGCAATGTGAGAGATCTGGGTTTGATCCCTGGGTTGGGAAGATCCCCTGGAGAAGAGAAAGGCTACCCACTCCAATATTCTGGCCTGAAGAATTCCATGGACTCTTTCTTTGAGGACACAAGTGAAGAGTGATCAGCTATACCCAGGGAAGACCAGGAAATGAGGCTTCACAGTCAAGGTAGAGCTTGAGTCAAGCCCTGGAAGTGAATGGACAAGCCAGGAGGTGGGGAGACGAGGAGGGCACTCGATGACACAAGATGGGATTTGAACTGTGTGCTGTGCAAGTGACTCCACATGGTTAAAAAGGTAAAGAAAGGAGGTGCTGAGAATTATAGCCAGAGAAGCAAAAGAGGCAAAAGACTGTGTGCCACAGCCTTCATCCTAGACACCAGGGTGTTAATGAGGGTGAACCAGAGGCCCTGCAGATATTCGCTAACAGTAGTGAGGACTGATTTGGTCTACTGGAGGGATGTGAGACTGGAAGTTGGTGAGATGAGTTAGACCATTGCCAAAGAGAGAAAAAGCTGGAGAACACCTGAAAGGAGGCATTCACATTATACCTTGCCATTCTGCTGGGACGGTGTTACCTGTGAGGCCCTGAGCAAGTTTCTTCACATCTCTGAAATTTCCATCAGCCAAATTACCTGCTTTATCATTACCATGATTACTTGATTAAAGGTAAGACCTATTATCCCCCAAACCCACTGTAGGCTGTAACCTCAGTGCCCTTGCTTCTGGGGAGTCAAGGTTCATTGTGGGTACTTTAGTTACCTATTGCTACATGATGATAAACTATCCCTAAACGCAATGGCTTAAAACAGCAGTCATGAATCTGGGAGTTGTCTGGGTGGTTCTCCCGGTGGTCTCACTGGGGGCTCCCTCGTATGGCTGCATCAGCTGGTGGTGAGGCTGTCCTAGGAGGAGGAAGGTGGTAGCTTTATCCTCCCATCTGGGGTCTTGGCAGGCTGATCGGAATGCTGGGGCTTAAATTTCTCCACATGGACTCTCACTATTCCATTATCTAATCCAAGCTTTGAATGTGGTGGCTGACTTCCAAGGCAGTGAAAATGGAAGCTCAGGACCTCATAAGTTCCAAGGATTTATTGCTATGAAACAAACCATCCCAAAACAACTCAACCATTTATTTGATTTGCTTATGATTTTGCAATCTGGGCCATTTAACTCTGCTCCACATGGTACTGGTTGGGGCAGCTCAACAATAGCTACAGGACTCAGGGTGGAAGTTTGGCTCACGGGACTGACACCCCAGCTGGGGCGGCTGAATGGCAGCGGACTGATGGGGCTTCTTTCTCTCCACTCCCTGTCTCATCAGTCAGTAATCTAGTCTCGGTTTCTTTACACGGCAGCCAGATCCCAAGAGGGCAGAAAAGGCTCTGCAAAGTCTTTGAAGGTCTAAGCCTGTAAGTCATGTCACAACATTGTCAGCACATTCTACTGGTCAAAGCATGTCACGAGGCTAGTCTAAACTCGAGGTAAAAGTAGACAGAGCATCTGGATGGAAGGATTGGAAAAGCTGAACTGTAAAATGGCATTTGAAAGGGGAAGTTAGCTGGCTATCTGGAAGTGATCTACCTCAGTGGGAAAGCACTAGTTTGGGAGATATACACATGGGGGTACAGATTCTGATTCCACCACTCTTTAACTAATGCCTCTCAAATTTGGTGAACTGATATTTAGCCCAATGTCTGGACTGTCTTTCTAAGTATAAAGTACCCACCCCACTGCCCCCACCCTTTGAGCGCAGTTGTTTAGGATCCACCACTAGATCTGAACCCCCTAATACAAAGATTCTGTGGTAACCATCGCTCTATAGAGAATTTAGCATGATGCCTGGCATTAGTAGCAGAGGAAAGGACTCAGGAAGTATGTATGTGTGTTGAATTAGTAATAATAAATAAATAAATAATAAGCAACAACATTAGCTATTTACCACATACCAGGGACTGTTCTAAACACTCTAGATGTATTGATGGTTCATTTAGGTCTTTCAGGCCTATGAGGCAGGCACTATTATTCCCCACTTTCAGATTAGGAATCTGGGGCACAAAAGGCTAAAGAGTTTGCTCAAGATGCTAAAGCTGAAACTCCAGTACTTTGGCCACCTCATGCGAAGAGCTGACTCATTGGAAAACACTCTGATGCTGGGAGGGATTGGGGGCAGGAGGAGAAGGGGATGACAGAGGATGAGACGGCTGGATGGCATCACTGACTCTATGGACGTGAGTCTGAGTGAACTCTGGGAGCTGGTGCTGGACAGGGAGGCCTGGTGTGCTGCGATTCATGGGGTCGCAAAGAGTCAAACACAACTGAGCGACCAAACTGAACTGAATTGATGGCGCTAGTATGAGCTGGCCTAGGCTTGGAGTCACTTAATCTGGCTCCAGAGCCTACTCTGAAACACCAGGTTTTGCTGCCTTTGTGAGAGTGCAAAATACAGTGGAGACAGGATTGAAAACTGAATAAACACCAAACTTGAAAAGGTGTAATATCCCAGACAGCAATCATATAGAAGCATCATAGTGTTGGTAGAGCCTCTATGCTTCTATATGATTGACAGATTTTATTTTCTTGGGCTAGAAAATCGCTGCAGATAGTGACTGTAACCATGAAATTAAGACACTTGCTTCTTGGAAGAAAGGCTATAACAAACCCAGATAAGATTATTAAAAAGCAGAGACATCACTTTGCCAACAAGGGTCCGTATAAGTCAAAGCTATGGTTTTTCCAGTAGTCATGTATGGATGTGAGAGTTGAACCATAAAGAACACTGAGAGCCAAAGAATTGGTGCTTTTGAACTGTGGTGCTGGAGAAGACTCTTGAGAGTCCTTTGGACTGCAAGGAGTTCAAACCAGTCAACCCTAAAAGAAATCAACCCTGAATATTCATTGGAAGGACTGATGCTAAAGCTGAAGCTCCAATACTTTGGCTCTCCGATGCAAACAGCTGACTCACTGGAAAAGACACTGATGCTACAAAAGATTGAGGGCAGGAAGAGAAGGGAGCAACAGAGGATGAGATGGTTGGATGGTACTGTTGCAGAAACCGGTACTCGAGAAACCAAGCACCAGACTCGGAGAGTTGGAGAACTCAGGTTTATTACGCCGGTGGGCCCAGAGGAGCTAACACTCCAAGCTCTGAGCCCTGAAAGAAGGGATTACAGAGTTTTTATAAACAGACTAGAGTAGGCAACACTAGCTGTTAATAGGCTGGTCTAAACTAAGGGGTTTCGCATGCTCGGAAACAGCAGTCAAGACAGGGAGGGAGATGCCTGACCTTTACACAGACAGGCATGATTGAGCAGGTTTGCAGGGGCTGGGAAGTTGCAAAGAGCAGGACAAGGATAAATGAGATAAGCTCCAATTCCTAGTATTCTAAGTCCCTAATATCTGGGACTACATGACCTACGTTATCCAGACTTTGCAAGGAGCAAGCTGAGTTACAGAGGCAGAAGGAGCAGGAGGTCATATAAAATTTTAACTTTTCCTCTTCAATATCACCAACTCAATGGACATGAAATTGAGCAAACTCCAGGAGATAGTGAAGGACAGGGAAGGCTGGTGTGCTGCAGGCCATGAGGTCACGAAGTGTTGGACACGACTGAGTGACTGAACAACAACAACAAAGAGTACAGAGTCTCGAGGCAGACAGACATTGATTTAAAGCTCGGCTCCTCCAAGTAATACTCTACCACTTTCAGTGGGATACTCTCCAAGTCTCAGTTTTCTTATCTGAAAAATAAATCTGAGAATATTACCTATCTTAAAGGACCGTGACGAGGCTTGAAAAGAGATAGGGCAAGTACAGTCCTCATCTTAGTGTTTGTATATCATGAAGTGAAAGTCACTCAGTCATGTCTGACTCTATGCGATCCCATGGACTATACAGTCCATGGAATTCTCCAGGCCAGAATACTGGAGAGGGTAGCTGTTCCCTTCTCCAGGGGACCTTCCCAATCCAAGGATTAAACCCAGGTATCACAAATTGCAGGAGGATCATGAAGGTCCACTGAATATTCAGCATTAAGCAAAAGATAAGGAAGAAGGAAATGGAATAGTAAGGCAATACTTAAAAAAAATTAGGGAGGCTACAGTATACTTTGATAAAATTCCACACCCTCCCCAAAGTAATTTTTTTCTTTAACTTTTTATTGACACAAAAATCCTAGGAAGTCAAAAGAGGAAAAGTAATTAAAATTCATCATTAAAAAGTCAAGAGACTTCCATGGTCCAGTGGCTGACTCCATATTCCCAATGCAGGGAGCCCAGGTTTGATTCCTGGTCAGGGAACTACATCCCACATGCTGCAACTAAGAGTTTGCATACCGCAACTAAAGATCCTCTACGTAACAGTGAAGATCAACGGCTCAACTAAGACCTGGCACAGCCAAAAAAATAATTTTTTTTTCAAAAAGTCAAAAGAAATTTAAACATTAAAAATATTATTTGAGCTTAAAAATGTCATTTATCAAGAATGCTGTATTGATCTTCTGAAAGAGGTGCACGCTAAGTTGCTTTAGTCAGGTCCGATTCTTTATGACCCTATGGACCATAGCTTGTCAGGCTCCTTTGTCTATAGGACTTGCCAGGCAAGAATACTGGAATGAGTTGCCATGCCCTCCTCCAGGGCATCTTCCCTAGCCAAGGATCGAACCTGCATCTCTTACATCTCCTGCACTGGCAGGCGTGTTAGGGTTCTTTACCACTAGCACCACCCGGGAAGTCCCTGGAAGAGGTAGATTATATCAAAAGAGTTTTTAAGGGGCAACTACAAGAAAAAAAAAAAGTTCAGGCAAAATAGTAAAGCATTCTACATCTCAAGAGTCAAGAGGGCTATTCAAAGAGCAAAACACCAAAAATGACTGGTCTATAGGAAAGGAAAAGAAAGAAAACCACAGTATACTAAAAAGGTTAATATCCATTTTTAAATTGAGATTTAGGGACACCGTAAAGAAAATCAATACATAAACACCAGGTGATGAAATGTCTGAAACCTGTTAACTCAGGTTTTATTAAAAGTTCATGCTAGCTAAGTTGAATAAACCTGTGATTGATATCTGATGAAAGAAGACACTGACGTGCTCCCTGGGGTTTTCTACATAATTTTTTTTTTTTTTGTAGAGGGGAGGCACACATCAATGAATCCTTTATTAGAAAATTAGCAAACAACTTCTGTACAAATAGAAAATGATGCATCTTAAATTTTATTGGCAAAGCTGACAGTGGAGAGGATGCTCCTAGAATTCTGCTTCGTCCTTCCTTCGCCCTTCCTCCTCCCCTCCTTGAGGCCAGGGCAGCGGGGAGGAAGAATCTGAGTGACAGCAATGCGGGTGGGCAGGAGGGGACAGGAAGCTTCAGAGGCTACTGTTTCCTTGTTTCTATCGCACAGAGACGCAGCCAAAAGAGGGTTTGCTTTTCATGTAGAAATCAGAGGGTTTTGTTCCTTCGTACTATAAATACAAATTTAAGTAGATTATAAAACTGCACAAGTCTTTCACAAAAGGACTTTCATAAAAGAACCGGCTCTACAAGGTTCTACAAGACTAGAGATGCCACAAGGTAGACAGTGCTCCTCTTTTACTTTACATGCTCACTGTGCAGCTCTGCAGGTTATAAATGATGCAGCAGTATAAGCACTTTTTGGAAAAGCAACAGAAAAACACAATATTTTAGGTATAAAAGCCCAGGAAAATTTAGAAAGAAGAGAAAAAATAATATACAAAGCTACTTGACTTTCACTGACTAAAACAATGGGGTTGATTCATTCAATCACTCTTTCAGCAAATATCTGTGAAGTATGTAGTATGTGCCAGGCCCTGTTCTAGACACTGGGGAGAGAGAAATAAACAAGATAAAGTTCCTGTTCTCTTGGGCTTTTCATTCTAATGCAGCAAAACAAACAATTAACAGAAGATACATAAAAAGTGCTTGAGTTCTATGAAGAAAGAAAATTCATCATAAAGAAAGGGAGAGAGAGATTATGAATCTGTTTAGGTTTTATCCTCCCCCTTTAAAGGTCTACCCCCATATCAAGAACCTGGCTTATAGTAAGTACTCAATAAATCTCTTTTAGAAAATACTTATTTATTATTTCTGGCCGTGCTGGGCTTTTGTTACTGCATGTGGGCTTTCTCTGGTTGTGGCGTGTGGGCTTCTCATTGCGGGGACTTCTCTTGTTGTGGTGTGTGGGCTCTAGGGCACACAGACTGCAACAGTTGCAGCTTGCGGGCTCAGTAGTTGTGGCACTTGGGCCCGATGGCATGAGGAATTCTCCTGAACCAGGGATCAAACACGTGTCCCCGGCACTGGCAGGTGGACTCCCAATCACTGAACCACCAGGGAAGTCCTCAATATATCTTTGCTGAAGGACTGTCGGTGGTTCCTGGTGAGCACAAATCCCCAGGGTGCTTGCTGGTGAGCATTCTAGAGTGTGACAGGTCACAGGGATCAGAGCAACTGAAGAAATTTCAAAGGAGGCATAAAACTTCTAGGGCCCTTTTCAAGTGGTTCCTGCCTGTGAAGACACCCCTCTGCCCCCAGGAGTGACCCCAGGAACACAGGAAAGGGCAGGCCTCCTCATCTGGCCACCACATGGGGTGTGAAACAATACTCTGTCACAAAAAGTGTTCTCAGTGTGCACTTCCTGGGCCTCAACTAATCCCCAGGACATCCCACCCACACTCCTTTAGGCCCTTGGGCACAAAAGATTTCCTACTTCTCTGAAAGCAGAATTATATTACCTTTGAGTAACAGCCCAGAACTTAGAAAAGCCAGTTTATCTTCTCTGGAGGGTAAAAGGGCCCAGAACTTTAAAAAGCCTGAGGACAAAGACTTTCTTGATGCACTCTCAACACTGAGCATGTTGTGTGCATGAATGCCTACCATTCTACCATTCCTTACCTGGTCACCTGCCCCTCCTTTTTTCAGAGGGCCATCACTTTGCTAATCCTGTTGTTTGAACACTGGCAGAAACTGAAATGGTGCTGGAAGTCAAAGTGATATAACTGAATCAGGGCTTTTATGCAACAAAAATGAGACAAGGCCAAGGCCCTAAAGAGGACCGGGTTTAATCAATTATAAATTATATAGCTATGCCATTTGTATATTGTCACTCTGCTTATTTAACTATATGCAAGGTACATCATGAGAAATGCCAGGCTGGAGGAAGCACAAGCTGGAATCAAGACTACCAGGAGAAATATCAATAA
>SJYC01077240.1:0-11973 GCA_006408675.1 Madoqua kirkii | reverse complement strand
CTGCTGTGGTGATGCTTGAAAAGAACATCTCAGCTGTATGTTCGTATTGGTCTTATTATGGTCAGGGATATACTCAGGGTCATGCACAGGCACTTAGGTGATGAATGTTTCCCCCAGCAGTCTTAGCTTGGGAGGTTACTCTAATTGCACCCCGGGTGGCATCAGAGGCAAGCAAGGTTAAAGGTGAAGAACTGGACATCAGGTAGAGGTGCTATCAGGTCTACCCCTGGTACATCCCCACCCCATCTTGGTAGTAGAACCGAGAGAGTGGAGGACAGTACCTGCATCAGTAAGGGACAGACTAAGTCTGACCAGGAAGGAAAAGCTTCTGGTGTAAAGTCTGTCTACATCCCTGAGGTTACTCTAATTGCACCCCGGGTGGCATCAGAGGCAAGCAAGGTTAAAGGTGAAGAACTGGACATCAGGTAGAGGTGCTATCAGGTCTACCCCTGGTACATCCCCACCCCATCTTGGTAGTAGAACCGAGAGAGTGGAGGACAGTACCTGCATCAGTAAGGGACAGACTAAGTCTGACCAGGAAGGAAAAGCTTCTGGTGTAAAGTCTGTCTACATCCCCATCTAGAGCAGGGAGGGATGCCTCTGGTAGAAAAATGGCACTAGTTGTTTTTTTTTTTCTCTCTCTTACAGATGGGAGCTAACAATTCCAGCCTCACTCCTTTGAACTGTATCCTGAAAAACGGATAGATTCAATCCCCAGGGCTTAAAGAAGACACATCTGGTCTTCCTATGCAATACTGCATGGCCACAGTATCCATTGGAGGACAGCAAACTGTGGCTGGTTGGAGGGTCTCTTAAGTATACTACCGTTTTACAATTAGACCGGTTCTGTAAGGAACAAGGGAAAAGTGATCTTAAAAGATAGATTTATCACTCAGTTGGCTCTAGATATCTGCCATAAGTACAAAAACGGGCGTTTGGACCAAATCAGTCTTTAGATACTCTGTTACAACTGGCTCAGACAGTCTATTACAGTAGGGAATATGAGGAAAAGAAAGAAAGACAAAGGAAAAGGCAGAAGCCTTCGCAATGGCTATGAAAAATGCTCTTAAACAGCCGGACAAAAATGCCCAGAGGGACCCAGGTGAAAAGGGGTGGGCTTGCTATTACTGCAGAAAGGAGGGGCACCTCAAGTGGGATTGCCCTCAGACATCTAAGCCATCCCCCCACCTTACAGATGGCTAACAAACACATGCAAAGATACTCAACATCACTCATTATCAGAGAAATGGAAATCAAAACCACAGTGAGTTGTGCCATCTCACGCCAGTCAGAATGGCTGCTATCAAAAATTCTACAAATAATAAATGCTGGAGAGGGTGCAGAGAAAAGGGAATCCTCATACACCGTTGGTGGAAATGCAAATTCATACAGCCCCTATGGAGTACAGTGTGGAGATTCTTTTAAAACTGGAAACAGAACTGCCATACAACTCAGCAGTCCCACTGCTTGGCATACACACTGAGGAAACTAGAATGGAAAGAGACACATGTACCCCAATGTTCATCACAGTGCTGTTTATAATAGCTAGGACATGGAAGCAACCTAGATGTCCATTGGCAGATGAATGGATAAGAAAGCTGTGGTACATATACACAATGTAATATTACTCAGCTATTAAAAAGAACATGTTTGAATCAGTTCTAATGATGTGGATGATACTGGAGCCTATTATACAGAGTGAAGTAAGGCAGAAAGGAAAACACCAATACAGTATATCAATGAGTATATACGGAATTTACAAAGATGATAATGGTGGTCCTAATGTGAGATAGCAAAAGAGACACAGATATAAAGAACAGACTTTTGGACTCTGTGGGAGAAGGCAAGGGTGGGATAATTTGAGAGAATAGCATTGAGACATGTATATTACCATATGTGAAATAGATCACCAGTCCAGGTTCAATGCATGAGACAGAGTGCTCAGGGCCGGTGCCCTGAGACCACAATCCTGAGGGATAGGATGGGGAGGGAGGTGGGAGGTGAGTTCAGGATGGGGGACACATATACACCCATGGCTGATACAGTGAATGTATGGCAAATGCCATTGCACTATTGTAAAGCAATTAGCTTCCAACTAAAAAGAATTAATTAATTTAAAAATATATAAAAACAGGTCATACACGTCAATAACCACAGAAACAAATGACCCAATCAAAAAGTGAGGGAAATATCTAAACAGACATTTCTCCAAAAAAGACATACAAATGACTAACAAACACATGAAAAAATGCTGAACATCACTCATTATACAAATGAGAAAAATACAAATCAAATGAGAGAAATACAAATAAAAACAATGAGATATCACTTCACACCAGTCAGAATGGCCATCATCATTAGGTCCACTTGGTGGGGATATAAATTGGTACAGCCACAATGGAAGGCACTAAGGAGATTCCTTAAAAATCTAGGAATAAAACCACCATATGACCCACCAATCCCACTCCTAGGCATATATCCTAAGGAAACCAAAACTGAAAACGACATGTACCCCACTGTTCTTTACAACACTAGTTACAATACCTAGAACATGGAAGACACCTAGGTGTCAATCAGCAGATGAGTGGATAAAGGAGCTGTGGTACATATATACAACAGGATATTATTTAGCCATAAAAAGAAATGTGTTTGAGTCAGTTCTAATGAGGAGGATAAACCTAGAGCCTATTATACAGAGTAAAGTAAGAAAGAGAAAAACAAATATATACTAATGCATATACAGGGAATCTAGAAAGATGGTACTGAAGAAATTATTTGCAGGGCAGCAATGGAGATGCAGACATAGAGAACAGACTTATGGACATGGGGGTGAGGGTGAGGGGATCAGGAGGAAGGAGAGGGTGGAATGTATGGAGAGAGTAACATGGAAACTTCCATTAACATATATAAAATATATAGCCAGTAGGAATTTGTTGTATGAATCAGAGAACACAAACTGGGACTCTGACAACCTAGAGGGATGTGATGGGCAGGGAGTTGGGAGGGGACATATGCATACCTATGGATGATTCGTATTGATGTTTGGCAGACACCAAAACAACTCTGAAAAGAAATTGTCCTTCAATTAAAAAGAAAGAAAGAAAGAAACGACCTGCAAAACAGGAGATAGAGGCAGTTGTCGGTTCGATTCTTGGGTCGGGAAGAGCATGGCAACCTACTCCAGTATTCTTGCCTGGAGAATCCCATGGAGAGAGGAGCCTGGCCAGCTACAGTCCATGGGGTTGCAAAAAGTCAGAGATAACTGAAGCGACTTAGCATGCGCCTGATTTGTGCATACCTTTCACTGCTGTAACCCTGAGCTCCAGGCTTCCCTGATGGCTTAGTAGGTAAAAAATCTGATGGAGATGCAGGCAGATGTGGGTTGGAGCCCTGGTTTGGGAAGATCCCCTGGAGGAGGAAGCAGCAACCGACTCCTGTGTTCTTGCCTGGAGAATCCCATGGACAGAGGAGCCTGGTGGGTTACAGTCCATGGGGTCACAAGGGTCTGATATGAGAAGTCACTCTCCCATAGCAGCAGCAACCCTGACCTCCACCCGTGCCCTTTTCCAGACTGGTGGGTAGGGGTCCCGCGCACTCCCATCAAGTTTACTTTGGTGGAAGAAATCATTGGAAAAGGGTGGAAAGCAGTCACTAGAGAATAGGAGAATGGATGAACTGTAAACAATTGTATGCATGTGCAGTTTTTACAGGAAGCAGTTGTAGTTTTGCCATTTTCCCCTAGAGAACAGAGCAATTAAAAGGAAAGGATCAGGATTTCCTTTAGCAAGCACCCCTGGGGCTTTGCTTTTGTACCCAGCGCTGAGCTGAGCCCTTGTAATATGCAAATAGAGAGCCCGACTAGCAACTGTCACACCGCAGCTCCCATCCAATGTGGAAGAGCCCTGCCAAAGAGAGCCACGGTTACCGCTGGGCTTATGGCTGTGTCAGTGTGCCAGGGGTGGGTAATCTTCCAGCAAATCCGAGGCTGGACACTGTCCAGCTCTGCAGGGCAAGGTGCCCCTAGTTGAACTCCAACTCTGTCTGCCCAGGTGCAGCAGGGCCTGGGGTGTCCTTAGGGTGGAGTGGGGTGATGGCTTCTCCTGTTGAGGCAGGGCCATGGGTGCCATCCTGCTATGGCACAGCTGCAAGTGGGTCCTTTGCAGTTGTGGGAGGGGGGTCAAAACGGGTGTATAGAGGAGGTAGGAGGGTCTATCACTCCACAACCTCTTCCCGCCACCAGCTCGCGGATGTGTGCACCACAGTAGCAGCAGCAGCAACAAGGACAGATGCACGGTGGTTGTGCTGATCGGGCACTCTGACATGGAGGCATCTCCAACAGGTACTGGTCGGGGCCTGGGACACAGAGCATAACCCAAACCTCATGGGATTCCCCACAAAGAACCTTGCCATCTTTCTTGGCGTTCCAGAGGCTGGTGGCTACATGTTTCCCCTGGAAGTGGGATCCCATTATATCAGGCCTGGCATGAACCAGGTGCCATTTCCAGACACTGTAACCAGCCTTGGAATTACAGGGGGATCTCTTTCACACCTAACACTACTCACAGCCATTGTGGTCAGGACTGGTGGCTCTGGGCCTTACTCTGGAGGAAAAGTGGCTTCAGCCTTTCCTCTCCTGGCCTCTACCAACTTCCACTGACCAGAGATATCCCTGCTCTGGAATGAAGGGTGTTTGAGGTAGAGAGTGTGTGAAGGGGTGGAGAGATTTAGGGAGGTGGGCCTAGGTGAGGGTGGGGACCACAGGGAAATGAAGGTGGAGGCTTGGGGACAGTAGTTGGATTTGAGTGAAGTCAGGGCTTAGGACATGCACTGTGCTTGGGATGAGGTGGGACATGGCTTGAGTAGGGGCAGGGATCGGGCTTAGGTAGCGGCAATACTTCCTTAGGGATGGGAGTTGAGTAAGGGGTTGGGTTACGGGAAGGGGTGGGGCTTCGTGGGTGCAGGGATTGAATTTCCATCAGGGTGGGGCTTGGCGTCAGGGGCTGAGCTCAGTTGGGGGTGGGGCCTCGTGGAGCCTGTAAGAACGGTAGATGAGATGTGTATAAGAGACAGGGGGTTGGGTTACGGGAAGGGGTGGGGCTTCGTGGGTGCAGGGATTGAATTTCCATCAGGGTGGGGCTTGGCGTCAGGGGCTGAGCTCAGTTGGGGGTGGGGCCTCGTGGAGCCTGGACTTGGACAGGATGGGGTTTGGTGGAGAGCTGGGTCAAACATGCTGGGAGGCTCGGCGTCAGGGGTGGGGCTTAAAGCATTGGTTGTGCTTTGGTAGAAGTGGGACTTGGCAGCCTGGGCAACGTTTAAGAGGGAGTGGTAGCCTGAGTCGCTCAGTCATGTCTGACTCTTTGTGATCCCACGGACTATATAGTCCATGGAATTCTCCAGGCCCGAATACTAGAGTGAGTAGCTGTTCCCTTCTCCAGGAGATCTTCTCCACCCAGGGATGGAACCTAGGTCTCCCGCACTGCAGGCAGATTAAGGTTTAAGGTTGGGATTCTGTGGTGGCTGATATGGTAACATGTCTGCGCGCAGTGTAGGAGACCCTGGTTTGATCCCTGGTTCAGGAAGATCCCCTAGAGAAGGAAATGGCAATCCACTCCAGTACTCTTGCCTAGAAATTTCCATGGATGCAGGAGCCTGGTGGTCTACAATCCATGGGGTTGCAGAGTCAGACACAACTGAGTGACTTCACTTTCCTCCTTTCACTTTAAGATTTAAGAGAAGGGATGGAATTGAGGGCAGAGTAATAATAATTGACGGGTTCCTCATGACAGCCAGTAAAGAATCTGCCCCAGATGCAGGCAGACGTGGGTTCAATCCCTGGGTCAGGAAGACACCCTGAAAGAGGAAAGGGCAACCCACTCCAGTATCCTTGCCTGAAAAATCCCATAGGTAGAGGAGCCTGGTGGGCTATGGTGAATGGGGTCGCAAGAGTCAGACAGGACTAAGCGTGCCCACTGCAGCAATAATTATAACTGCACTAGTGCTGAATACCATTTAAGAAGTTTCTCATATCCTTATAGCAGAGTGCTTGTGAGCACTTCTGTAGAATCAGAATTGGCACAGCCTGAGTAGGGGCTAGTGAAGCAGAACCTCGGCCTTGCCTGGAACAGATCCAATGAAGCAGTGTCCACTACCCCAGCACTAGGAACTTTCTGTGTGCAGTGCTGGAGGGCAGGTCTGGTGCTGCCTGTGGGTGAAATTCTAGCATCTGCACTACAACTGGATCCCTAACCAGTGTGGTGAACAGCTGTGAGGTGGGAGACATCCTGGCAAAAAGCAGGAGGGCCGCTGTTGCCGCCAAGGATTACAGGGTCTTCAGGGTAGGTCACACCTAGGGTCAGAGTCGCCTGTTCCTGCAGTATGGCACTGGAGACCCTTTTTTGGTCGCTTTTCTGCCTCTGATTCTAGCTTCCAGATAGCAGGAAAACATAGGCTCATGTTTTCAGCTCTTGGTCCTTGCTGCCCACCCCCCATCTTCCCTCTCCCCCAACAAAAGATACTTCTTTGGTTAGAGGCCACTGACATCACCTGTGGCTCCTTAACCTTACCTACCATATGACACCCCTCTGTGATGGAAACCCAGGGCCCATGCTGTTCTCAGTATCCAACACCACAACTTGTCACACATTCTCTTCACCCACCAGTTTCATTGCCTTGTGCAGAGCTCCATTCATTTTTCTCATCTGTCAGGCATTTTCTGAGAAAGGAGAGAACTGGAACTCTTCATCCTCTAACCTCTCACCCAGAGAAGTGGGTACCAGGTGTCCTTTGACTGCACAGCCCAGAGCCATGGCATGGGCATGTGGACACACACACACACACACACAGCACCCCTCCTGCTTGGAGAGTTTTGAGAGCCCTGCCTCCTATCTCTGGCCTTTTCACCACAGGCACCTCCAGGACACACAGCAGAGTCCTGGTACTTTGAGGAGGAGACCACAGCAAGTGGAGGTCAGCAGGGAGGAGATAAGGTGGGGGAAGTTGGCCTAAAGAAACCTCTCCATCAAATGACTAATGAAGCCCTGGGAAGCAGGGACTGAATCCCTGGGACCAGAAAGGGAAAGGGGGTAGTGGAGGGGTTTTGGTGGGGGTTGGGAGGATGGGAATTAATGATGTTCTCACTCCATTTCCATTTATAGGCTGTGGAAAATGGAGATGATTCTGCCTTCATACTTGGCATTGACCCAAAACAACTTGTGAGCTCACACTTTGTGAGCTGATTATTGCCCTTAGCATTAGACCAGTCCATAGAAAGTGGGACCAATGGCTGTGCTCTGTTGGAAGTTTGGTGCAGAGGAATGGACCTGGACTCTAGGAAGGCCTTGCTAATCGTGGGGATAGCCATGGAGTGTAGTGAGGTGGAAATTAAAGAGACCTGAGAAGGGGCTTAGAGTCCCTCTGCAAATACAGGGCGCTGGGCACAATGTTCAGAAGGGAAAATCACACTAAGGCAGTTTTCTTTGAATTGACTGACACCATCAACTATGCCATAGCACCCAGCCAATCCTAGGAAAGAGAGGTACCTGGGAAATGGTGGTGAAACCCCATAGGCCAGATGAGGAATTTATCAACAGATTGAAGAACTTCCTAAAAGATGAAGGGTGAAGAACGGTAGATGTGGCCAAAAACCTGCAGTATAGCGCTCACTCTGAGGGCACAGAGCCAGTCTTGCAGCCTCTGAAAGAAAGACTGTGGTACCAAAAACTCAAGACATTTTCGAGAAACACTCTCCCAGGCCCAGGTGAAGAGAGCTTTGAAATCTCACTAGAGCAGGTGACTGAGATGATGCAGCTATGGCAGGTGTCTGAGATAGAGAAGAGGGGGCATTTGCTGGAGAGCTTATGTGGCCCTACCCAATCCATCATGTGGGTGCTGACGGCCAGCAATGACCATGACAGTGAAGGAGTGCCTGGAGGCCCTGAAGCAGATTTTTGGGGATAAAGAGGACCATAGAACCTCACAGTTTAAGTTAGTCCAGACCTTTCAGAAATCTGGAGAGACCATCTCTGGTTTTTGGTATGATTAGAGCCCCTGATTCAGAAAGTCATGCAGCACAGCCCCTTGTCAGTGAGAAGTGTAGATGCGATTCGCCTGAAACACATACTAGCCCGAGCCTCCATTACCACTGCCCTCTGTGGCAAACTCGAGCTACTGGATCACTGAGAGTGTGCATCATCTTTCCTGCAGTTAATGAAGCTCATTTGAGATGAAGAGGATTGTGAGGCCACCATGGCAGTGACCGAGGAGAACCAGAGTCAAGCAAAAAGTGTCTGTAGGGCATTAGAAGACAGTGTCTTGATCCCTCAGGTAATGGTACAGGAAGGGTCATTTGCTGAGAGCAGTACTCAGATAATCCAGGAAGGAATTGTCATGTTTCTGAAGCGCAGCCAGCTGTCCTCCTGCTGTGAAACTAGGGAGGAAGGCCACAGCCAGGTATTGTTTCCTAGGGCTAAGAACTAGCCTCAGGCAAAGCCCAGGCCTCAGCTGGCAGCAGAAGAGTCAGGGAACAAGAGAGGGGCTGGAGCTTTGAACCACCCCACGGCCTAGGAAGCATAGGCTCAACATATCCAGGCACACCTTCTGCTAGCAGGCAACAGAAAAAGTTTAACAGGGGGAGGAGGCAGTCCACACAAACAGTAGGGGCCTTGAGTGGGGCAGAGGGACAGGGAAGCCAGGCCAAGCCCCCTCAGCCTCTACCAGCTGGAAAGTGCTCTACCAACCAAGCCAAAATCAGTTCAGGGAAGCATGGGAGCCCCAAGTGGGGTACCATCATGTGCAGCAAAATGGATGCCTGCACCTCAGACAGATAACCCAAGATAGCAGAGGCTGATGAAGGTGTAGTCAAAGGCTCTGGTATTGGCCCTGGCTCCTGGCCACCTGCAAATGCCTACTCTGTGGGCTCTGAGCTACTGATGCTGATGGGCCCACAGGCTAAGTGGGGCCTGGAGGAGCTTCTCTGGAGGCCATCTCTGCCACAAGGAGCCAGTGCTGGCAATAAAGAGCTGTGGGGCACACAGGAGATGCTCTGCTGGGGAGACTGCAGGATCCAGCCTGTCTTCAGGATCATCTACAGTGCCCTTAGGGAGTCCCCAGGCAGGCAGCACCCTGGAGCCTTTCTGAAATTGAGGGCAAAGGGCTCAGAGGCCCATGGCACCCAGCACCAGCCTACAAGCAATCTTCCTCTACCTCGGCCTCTGCAGCCTGGAAGGACTGTAGGGACAAGGGTAGCAAAGACTGTGAGGAGATTATAGGGCCCTGAGTACCTGGTGGGCCAGTACCCCACAACTGGCTTTGCCGTGAGTGGGTGTGCAATGTATAAAAAAAGGAAAAGGAGGAATGCAGGGAGGGGTGGGGGCTCTCCGCAGAAAGAGTAGAGGCAGTGGAACTTCCCTCAGCAAAGCTGAGGGGTCCGGAGGACAGGTGAGCTTGTTGTCCGCCAACCCAGCCCCTCGGTGAGCGAGAGACAATCAGACGCGACAGGGGTTCTGTCTAAGCAGTTCCGGTTTATTGTTGCAAACTCCCAGCTTATATAGACAAACAGGAGGGTTTTAGGAGGGACTTTCCATAGTTGCACCAATCACGTTAAAGGTCAAATTGTCATGTCCCTTCATTATAACATGAGTCTATGGAGATCACACACTGTCTACGTGCACAGAAATCAAGAGAGCCAATCAAAAACTTTGACAGACAACATAGACCCTGCCCTCATCTCTTCCGCCAGGCGCCACGTTAGGTTTTCGACCGCAAAGCTAGCCCCTTTGTTTTTAAGGTTTCCCATTTAGGGCCCCACAGAGGAAGAAAAGCAGAAGGAGGTGGAAGAGAAGGAGGGAGATGCAGGAAGAGGAGGAGGGGGATGGAGGAGAAGGAGGAAGAGGAGGAGGAGGAAGAGGAGGAGGAGGAGATTCACTGGTGGGAGGGAAGGTTGTTTTGTTCTGCTTAGATTTGAGCTTGGTCACTGGAGACCTGGGACTCACCTGGAGAAACAGCGATCACCAGCTGCCAATGCCACGGTCATCCCCAAAGCTTGCCAAGTGGGAACAGCCCTGAGTGGCCAGCCCCAGCCTAGGTGAGGGGAGCCTGGAAACAGCTGCTGCCCACACTGTCCTGAGAGATGTTAAGGGCCATGTCATGGTGCCTGGGCCTCCCCCACCCCTCCAGAGGCTGTTCCCTGTCCTAGGAAGTCCAGATGTGTTCCTGTAGGCCCCCTAGTGACTCAGGTCTCAAGGAACCCTTCCCTGCTCCAGCACCTCACCCCTGCCCATCAACACACATCCCCAAGCCATCATCCATTCTCCCCCCCACCCCTCACAGAGCCCTGAGGTGCCCATGAACCCAGGTCCAGTGTCCCCACCTACCCGGTCAGCAAACCCTTGGCCCTGCCACATGTCCTGAGGTTCAGCACCAGCCAAGCCCTATCTGCTGTGGTCCCAGGTCCTCAGCTGTGTGTGCTTTCCTGGTACAGATTCAGGTCTAGTTCTGTTTGCTCTCCTGGAGATGTGTGTGTGTGTTCTTCTCTCAGTTCCACTAACCGTGGTGCAGAGACACCCCAGCCCACTTCCAGGAACCGGTGGGAAGGAAGGGACGGATGAGGGCTTGGCTGGCGCCCACCCAAGGACCTCAGGAAGGAAGATCAGGACCTCCCAGCTGGGCTTCAGGAGGTCCCCCGGGACCTGTGCTCTTCATGGCCACCCTGTGCTTCCTCAGGACTCCATGTCCTGTGCTTGGTAGAGCAAGCCCTGCTGTGTGACAGTCCTGTGCCCACCATAGGGCATGTGGGCCTGAGAGGGTAACAGTCAGGAAGGCCATGGGTCTCCAAACAGAGGAAATAGACTGCAAGTGTCAGACATGTTTATCTCTCTTAAGCAGCAGGAGGAAACAAACTAGGGATATTTTTTCCTTCTCTATACAAATTTAAAAGGTTTCTCTTAAAATTCTGTGTTGCCATGACACCTAGTTTCACCTGAAGTTAACTATTCTCAAACCTAGAGATAACCAATGCTTTTTTCTTATGGAAATGTTTATCTTAAGCTATGCTAATGTACTATGCATTTACCCAAACTCTGTCTTCAAGTCCCTCCCCCTTTTGGCTAAGAATCTACTTGACAAACCAGTACATTATACTCAGATATAGTTCCTCTAATCTATGTAAATGAAGCTATTTGTATGGTGGTCTGCCCTTCTTCAAAATTCAAGTTAATCCTTTTATGGTCCTTGATGAACCATTTGCTGCCAATATTATCATGAAATGCATCTTATGGGTGAGGGGCATGGTGTCATTCCAAGTTTTAAGACATCATTTTCTTTCATTAACAGACTGCTAGTGACTATATAAGTAACATCCAGCTGAAAACTAGCAGGGGGATACTCTTTCTGCCCCCTTCTGATGCCTATGTCAGAAGCTTTCTCTATCTCTTTTATACTTTAATGAAATGTTATTCCACAAAACTCTAAGCAATCAAGCCTCGCTTGTCTCTGGCCCTGGACTGAATTCTCCTCCAGGAGTCAAGAATCCCAGCGTCATGATTCAACAACAACCTTTCCTCTTAGGGGCTCCTCTGGGACTTTCTTTTCTGAGAGGGAAAATGAAACATCTGATCACAATTGTTTTCAATTCCTAACTTTAAACCATGCAGCTCGGGAAGATCTAATGGATACCCCATTAGACAATCCTGACATGGAGATATTTACAGATGGCAGTTCTTTTGTTCAGGATGGCAAACTTAAAGCAGGTTATGCTGTGATGACTACTACACAGGTTTTGGTAGCAAAATCTCTCCCCCAGGGAACCAGTGCTCAGTTACCAGAGCTTGTAGCTCTGACCCGAGCTCTAGAGTTAAGCAAAGCTCAGCCTGGGATTCTAAGTATGCTTATTTGACTTTACATGCTCATGCTGCAATGTGGAAAGAAAGACAGTTTAAAATGGCAACTGGAGTACCTATTAAGCATTTCAGAGAGATC
>SJYC01077238.1:0-17702 GCA_006408675.1 Madoqua kirkii | reverse complement strand
GGTGACTGCTGAAGAGGTTTTGGAAGCAAAATCTCTCCCCCAGGGAACCAGCGCTCAGTTAGCAGAGCTTGTGGCTCTGACTCGAGCTCTAGAGTTAAGCAAAGGGCAGCGGGTAAATATCTACACAGATTCTAAGTATGCTTATTTGACTTTACATGCTCATGCTGCAATATGGAAAGAAAGACAGTTTAAAACAGCAACAGGTGAACCTATTAAACATTTCAGAGAGATCGAGAGACTTTTAAATGCTATATATTGTCCTAAAGAAGTAGCTGTTATGCATTGCAAAGGGCACAGCAGGGATGGGAGTAAAGTAGCTGAAGGTAATCAGCTGGCTGACTGTCAAGCCAGAAAAGTGGCACTTTATGAAACCCTTTCACTGCAGATGCCTTTGGAACAGGAAAAAACACAATATACTGAGGAAAAATTAGATATAAAAAAGAGGAGCAAAGATTACTGATAAAGGATGGTTACAGTCTGAGGATGGACGATTAATAATTCCTGAAAATGCTCAATAAAAAATTCTTAAGGGTTTACATCAAAGTTTTCATTTGGGTGCAGAGAGTACTTACCAAATGGCTTCTCATTTGTTTGAAAGTAAAAATGTAATAAAAACTTTAAAGAATATTATCAAAAGGTGTGAGGTTTGTCAGAAAAATAACCCAAAGACTGAAAAGCTTGCAAAATCTGCATTACAAAGAAGTGGGAAGTATCCTGGAGAGGACTGGGAAATTGATTTTACTCATATGCCAAAAGCTAATGGATATTCTTGCTTACAAGTTTGGGTAGATACTTTTACTGGATGGATTGAGGCTTTTCCCTGTTGTAGTGAACAGGCTAAGGAGGTTACAAAGATTTTAACCCATGAAATTATCCCCAGGTTTGGGCTGCCACAGAGCCTTCAGAATGACAATGGCTCCACTTTTAAAGCTGCTGTAACTCAGTGGGTATCTAAAGCTCTAGGAATAGAATATCACTTACATTGTTCCTGGAGACCCCAATCCTCAGGAAAGGTTGAAAAAGCTAATGACATTATCAAAAGACATCTTCGCAAATTAACTCAAGAGATGCAGGACAATTGGATTAAAGTCCTACCCATAGCTTTAATGAGGGCTTGAACTGCCCCCAGAAAGGAGGGACTGTCTCCCTTTGAATGTATTTATGGAAGGCCTTTCTTACACACAGACATTGTCATAGACCCTGAAGCCTTGGAATTAACTAGTTAATGTAACTCAGCTCTCAGCTTTTCAACAGGCATTAACAGAACTCCAGGAGACGACTCCTGACCCCGCCTCTGAGTCAAGCAAGCCTCTATTTGAGCCAGGAACTGAGGTCCTCATAAAAACTTTGGGATCTGGGGGCCCATCCCTGGAGCCCCTCTGGGAAGGCCCTTACCAGGTTATTCTTTCTTCTCCCACAGCTGTCAAAGTGCCAGGAATCGATTCGTGGATACATCACACTCGAGTTAAGAGGTGGCACCCTGACCAAAACTAAGTGACATCTTTTTATGTCTTTATTTTCTATGCCTTGGCTTTGTACTTTTCAGATGGGCCTAATAACCTATATGAGCTTACTTCTGCTGACTCCGAATATCCTGAGTCTGCCGTTTGATCCTCAAGACAATACCTTCCTGTCCTGGGCTCACTCCTAGGCTGCATTCCACAATCGGTCTAACTGCTGGGTCTGTGGAGCACTCACCTCTTCATCAGTGGAAGGCTTCCCATGGTGGACATCTCCACTTCAAGGAAAAGACTTTCTCCAAGTGTGTAAATACCTTTGACAGCAATTACATGCGATGCCTCTCCTCCATCTGATGACATCTACCAACCCTAAAATGGACTGGTGCAATACATTGCACTTTAACTATGGACTAAATGTGACTTCTAATTTTGATTTTAACTTGTTTTAATGACTATGTTGCTTTGCATCTGTAACTGTATAACTGGATTTATTTTTAGCCGCATGAAAGCTTTCAAGTTACAAATGGTTGCTCAAACTCCTGCTACTGCTGCAGCTGCCTCCAACTATTTGGGGCCCCTGGATCAGATATCCTCAATATGAGGATTAGGAGAATATGTTGCCTCCCCAATTTAGGGACAACCCCCCTTCTCAGCTCAGAAGCAGTTATGGAATGAAAACAATACCCCTTTTCCCTAAGCAACATAATGCTCCTAAAAGAAAAGGGAGGAATGAGAAGGTAACAAACAGGAAGGCCAGGGGTCTAGAAATGGAGGAAATAGCATGCAAGTGTTAGACATTTTCTCTCTCTTAAGCAGCAGGAGGAAACAAACTAGCTATATTTTTTCCTTCTTTATACAAATTTAAAAGGAGTTTTCTCTTAAAATTCTGTGTTGTCATAATAATACCTGGTTTCACCTGAAGTTAACAAATGCCTTTTTCTTATGGAAATGTTTATCTTAAGCTATGCTAATGTACTATGCATTTACCCCAAACTCTGTTTTCAAGTCTGTTCCACATTTTGGCCACAGAACCTACTTAATAAACCAATATGTTATACTCCGATATTGTTCCACTAATCTATGTAAATGAAACTATTTGTATGGTGATCTGCCCTTCTTCAAGATTCAAGTTTATCATTTTATGGCCTAAGATAAACTATTTGGAGCCAAGATTATCCCAAAATACATCTTATGGGTGAGGGGCCTGGTGCCATTCTAAGTTTTGAACATTCTTTTCTTTCATTAACAGACAGCTGATGACTATATAACAGCCAGCTAACGAATAGTAGGGGTGTACTCTTTCTGCCCCCGTCTGATGCCTATGTCAGAAGCTTTCTCTATCTCCTTTATACTTTAATAAAACTTTGTTACACAAAAGCTCTGAGCGATGAAGCCTCGTCTCTGGCCCGGATTTGAATTCTTCTCCTCCGGGGGCCAAGAATCCCAGATTGTAATTCAACAACAACCTTTTACCAACGTGGTGTGAGTCGATACTCAGGGTAACAGTCGAGGCAGAAAAGGGAAACCAGGTTCATCTGGAGCGGACTGAGACATGTGGGGGTCTTTTTTAATGGTGGCACGACCCCTGGAGTTCCTCTCGACTTTTCTGTTGAGAGCAACACCTCTGGAGATGCGACGGAAATGCCAGGAATCCTTTCCTGACAAAGCAGGGAAAGGGACCCTTTTCTCAAGCTGAGGAGGGGAAAATAGGGCTCCTTCTGAGCTGTGGTAGGACCCTCGGTGTTCCTCTCGAGTGGAGACGGGTATGTTGGGGAACTTCTTGAGTCGCAGCAAGGGAGTGAAGGAACAGTTCGAGATTCAAGAGGGAAGGGGTGATTTCCCTCCAGACGCGGCAGCGGAAAAGTGCCTCATCTGGCCAGGAGGGGAGACTCTCCTGGTTTTTCTGGAGTTGCAGCAGGTTCCTCTTGATTAACAATGGGGACTTCAGGGACCTGCTCTTATGGCCTCAGGAAAGGCCCATCTCCATCAAGTTTCCAGGGGCCTCTCGGAATTCCTCTCCAGTTGGTGCTGAGTCCTAAGTCCTCTTCTGGAACTGAGACCCGAAACTGAGGTCTCCTCTCCAGTGCTGACATGGACCTTGGGGTTCCTCTAGATTCTCCACAGGGGAGTCAGGCCTCCTCTCGAGTGGAGACATGCACATCCACTTCCCTCTCGAGCTGTAGCAGCAGTGTCAGGCTACCTGTCGAGTTGACACAGGGATCTTTGGCTTTCACTCGAGGTGCCACAGGGCTGTCACACGTGCCACCATGGTGTGAGTCGATACTCGGGGTGACCGTCAAGGCAGTGCCAAAAAAACAGATTCATCTGAAGTGGACTGAGACATGTGGGGGTATTTTGAAGTGGTGGCATGACCCCTGGAGTTCCTCCCGACTTTCCTGTTGAGAGAGCCTCCTCTGGAGATGCGACAGAAATGCCAGGAATCCTTTCCTGACGAAGCAGGGAAAGGGACCCTCATCTCAAGCTGAGGAGGGGAAAATGGGGCTCCTCCTGAGTTGTGGTGGGACCCTCAGTGCTCCTCTCGTGTGGAGACGGGTATGTCGGGGAACTTCTTGAGTCACAGCAAGGGTGTGAAGAACTCTTTCAAGGTTCAAGTTTGAAGGGGTGATTTTCATCGAGAAGCTGCAGCAGAAAAGTGCCTCATCTGGCCCGGAGGGCAGAATCTCCTGGTTTTTCTCGAGTTGTGGTAGGTTCCTATCGAGTTACGACGGGGACCTCAGGGACCCGCTTGTGTAGCCTCAGGAAAGGCCCATCTCCGTTCGAGTTGCCAGGGGCCTCTCACGATTCCTCTCCAGTCTGTGCCGTGTCCTAAGTCCTCGTCTGGAGCTAAGGCTAGAACCTGAGTTCTCCTCTCCAGTGCTGACATGGATCTTGTTGTTCCTCTGGAGTCTCCACAGGGGAGTCAGGCCTTGTCTCGAGTGGAAACATGCACGTCCGTTTCTCTCCCAAGCTGTAGCAGCAGTGTCAGTCTTCCCATCAAGTTGACACAGGGATCTGTGTCTTTCCCTTGAGGTGCCACAGGGCTGTCACACATGCCACTGTGGTGTGAATTGATACTTAAGGTGACAGTCGAGGCAGTGCCGAAAAAAACCAAGTTCATCTCAAGTTTACTGAGACACGTGGGAGTCTTTTGGAATGGTGGCATGACCCCTGGAGTTCCTCTCAAATTTCCTGTTGAGACCGCTTCCTCTGGAGATGCGACAGAAATGCCAGGAATCCTTTCCTGACGAAGCAGGGAAAGGGACCCTCATCTCAAGCTGAGGAGGGGAAAATGGGGCTCCTCCTGAGTTGTGGTGGGACCCTCAGTGCTCCTCTCGTGTGGAGACGGGTATGTCGGGGAACTTCTTGAGTCACAGCAAGGGTGTGAAGAACTCTTTCAAGGTTCAAGTTTGAAGGGGTGATTTTCATCGAGAAGCTGCAGCAGAAAAGTGCCTCATCTGGCCCGGAGGGCAGAATCTCCTGGTTTTTCTCGAGTTGTGGTAGGTTCCTATCGAGTTACGACGGGGACCTCAGGGACCCGCTTGTGTAGCCTCAGGAAAGGCCCATCTCCGTTCGAGTTGCCAGGGGCCTCTCACGATTCCTCTCCAGTCTGTGCCGTGTCCTAAGTCCTCGTCTGGAGCTAAGGCTAGAACCTGAGTTCTCCTCTCCAGTGCTGACATGGATCTTGTTGTTCCTCTGGAGTCTCCACAGGGGAGTCAGGCCTTGTCTCGAGTGGAAACATGCACGTCCGTTTCTCTCCCAAGCTGTAGCAGCAGTGTCAGTCTTCCCATCAAGTTGACACAGGGATCTGTGTCTTTCCCTTGAGGTGCCACAGGGCTGTCACACATGCCACTGTGGTGTGAATTGATACTTAAGGTGACAGTCGAGGCAGTGCCGAAAAAAACCAAGTTCATCTCAAGTTTACTGAGACACGTGGGAGTCTTTTGGAATGGTGGCATGACCCCTGGAGTTCCTCTCAAATTTCCTGTTGAGACCGCTTCCTCTGGAGATGCGACAGAAATGCCAGGAATCCTTTCCTGACGAAGCAGGGAAAAGGACCCTCATCTCAAGCTGAGGAGGGGAAAATGGGGCTCCTCCTGAGTTGTGGTGGGACCCTCGGTGCTCCTCTCGTGTGGAGACAGGTATGTCAGGGAACTTCTTGAGTTGCAGCAAGGGTGTGAAGAACCCTTTCAAGGTTCAAGAGGGAAGGGGTGATTTTCCTTGAGACACCGCAGCAGAAAAGGGCCTCATCTTGCCTGGAGGTGAGAATCTTCTGTTTTTTCTCGAGTTGTGGCAGATCTCTCTTGAGTTAAGACGGGGACCTCAGGGACCCACTCATGTGGCCTCAGGAAAGGCCTGTCTCCATGCGAGTTGCCAGGGTCCTCTTGGGATTCCTCTCCAGTTTGTCCAGGTCCTAAGTCATCATCTAGAGTTGAGGCAGAAACCACACTGTTCCTCTCCAGTGCTTACTTGAACCTGTTGTTAAGCACAGGAGAGGAACCCTGAGGTTCCGTCTTCAACTCGAGCTGAGGACCTAGTCCCCTGCACCAACTGGAGAGGAATCCTGAGAGGCCCCTTGCAACCTGCATGGGTACTTGACTTTCCTGAGGCAACACGAGCCAATCCCTGAGATTCATGCCTTAACTCTAGAGGAACCCCAAGGTTCCTGTCTCAAATCAAAAAAACCCAGCAGATTCTCCCCTCGGCATCAAATGAGGCCCTTTTCCACTCCAGAGTCTCCAGAGAAATCCCGCCTACCCTCTTGAGCCTCGAAAGGGTCCTCAACACCCTTGATGCAACTCAAGAAGTTCCCCAACATACCTGTCTCCACTCGAGAGGAACACCGAGTTTCCTGCCACAACTCAAGAAGATCCTCATTTTTCCCTCCTGATATCGAGATGAAGGTCCATTTCCCTGCTTCGAGGGGAAAGGGGTCCAGGCATTCCCATCGCACCTCTAGAGGAGGCTGTCTCAACTTGAAACTTGAGAGGAACTCCAGGCGTCGTTCCACAGTTCAAAAACACCCCAATGTCCCATACCATTCCAGATAAACCTGATTCCTCTGCACTGACTCGACTGTCACCCCGAGAATCGACTCAAAACATGATGGGAGTGTGACAGCCCTGTGCCATGTTGAGAGAAAGACACAGATCACAATATCAACTCGACAGGAATCCTGATACTATTTTACAGCTCAATAGGAAAGAAGACGTCCATGTCTCCACATGAGATGAGGCCTGACTCCCCTTTTGAAACTCCACAGAAACCCCAAGATCCATGTCAGCACTGCAGAGGAACACTGAGGTTCCTGCCTGAACTCAAGATGAGGACCTAGGCTCCCACACTGCCTGGAGAGGTATCCCAAGAAACCACTCATAACTCACATGGAGACTTGATGTTCTTGAGGTGACACAAGCGGGTCTCTAAGGTCCCCATCCTAACTCAAGAGGAACCCCACGTTTCCTGCCCCAACTCGAGAAAAACCAGGAGATTCTCCCCTCAACGCGAGTTGAGGCCCTTTCCTGTTGCGGCGTTTCAAGAGAAATCCCACCTTCCCTCTTGAGCCTCGAAAGGGTCCTTGATACCCTTAATGCAACTCAAGAAGATCCCCAACATACTCGTCTTCACTTGAGAGGAGCCCCGAGTGTCCCACCATAACTCAAGAAGAGCCCCGTTTTTCCCTCCTCATCTCGAGATGAGGGTCCATTTCCCTGCCTTGTTGGGAAAGGAATCCTGGTGTTCCCATCGCAACTCAAGCAAAGTGGAAGTGAAAGTGAAGTCGCTCAATCGTGTCCGACTCTTTGCAACTCCATGGACTGTAGCCCACCAGGCTCCTCCCTTCATGGGATTCTCCAAGCAAGAGTGCTGGAGTGGGTTGCCATTTCCTTCTCCAGGGGATCTTCCCAACCGAGGGATTGAACCCCCAGGTCTCCTGCATTCCAGGCAGACACTTTAACCTCTTAGCCACCAGGAAACTCAAGCAAAGGTGGTCTCAACTTGAAACTCAAGAGGAACTCCAGGGGTCGTGCCACAATTCAAAAAGACCCCAATATCCTAATTCACTCCAGATAAACCTGACTCCTCTGCATTGACTCGACCATCTCACCCCAAGAATCAACTCATAACATGATGGGAGGTGTGACAGCCCTGTGCCACATCAAGAAAAAGCCACAGATCCCTATGTCAACTCGACAGGAAGCCTGACACTACTTTTACAGCTTGAGAGGAAACTGGATGTCCATGTATCCACATGAGATGAGGCCTGACTCCCCTGTTGAAACTTCATAGGAACCCCAAGATCCATGTCAGCATTGGAGAGGAACACGGAGGTTCCTGTTTGAACTCGAGATGAAGACCTAGGCCCCCTGCACCAACTGGAGAGGAATCCCGAGGGGCCCCTCATAATTCACATGGAGACTTGACTTTCCTGATGCAACACGAGCAGTTCCCTGAGGTCCCCGTGGTAACTCAAGAGGATCCTCAATGTTCCTGTTGCAACTTGATAAAAACCAGAAGGTTCTCCCCTCAATGTGAGATAAGCCCTTTTTCACTGCAGCCTCTCGAGAGAAATCCCACCTTTCCTCTTGAGCCTTGAAACGGTCCTTGACACCCTTGAGGCAACTCAAGAAGTTCCCCAACATACCCATCTTCACGAGCGAGGAATACCAAGTGTCCTGCCGCAACTCAAGAAGAGCCCCATTGTTCCCTCCTCATTTCTGCTTCATGGGGAAAGGAATTCCAGCATTTCCATTGCACCTCAAGAGGAGGCTGTCTCAACTTGAAACTCAAGAGGAACTCCAGAGGTCATGCCACAATTCCAAAACACCCCGATGTCCCCATCCACTCGAGATAAGGCCTGATTCCCCTGCCACGACTTGAATGGAACCCCGAGTGTCACCTCACAACATGAAGAGAGGACTGAGAGCCCTGTGGAATCTCTAGAAATAGCCCCAGATCCCTATCTCAGTTCGACAGGAGGCCTGACATCTCTTTTACACCTCAAGAGGGAAGCAGAGTCCGCCTTCCCTCTTGAGCCTCAAAAGGGTCCTTGACACCCCTTTTGCAACCCAAGAAGTTCCCCGACATACCCGTCACCACTCGAGAGGAACACTGAGTGTCCCCACCACCACCACTCAAGAGGAATCCCGAGAGGCCCCTCACAACTCTAAAGGATTCCTGACTTGCCAGAGACAAGATGAGTGGCTCCTTCAGGTTGCCGTCACAACTCGAGGGAATGCAAATTTCCTGCCGCAACTCAAGAAGCCCCTTGAGATTTCCCCTTCCATGCGAATTGAAGCCTGATTCCCCTGTCATGACTCCAGAGTGATCTGGTGTTCCCCCTCACAACTCAAATGGAGACTTGACTTCCCTGAGGCAAGGCGAGAGGCTCCCGGAGTTCCCCACGGTACTTAGAGAGGAATCCCAAGCCTCCTGCCACCACTCGAGAAAAAACAAAGAGATTCCCCCGTCCTCGCGACATGAGGCCCTTTGTTCCTGCAGCACCTAGAGAGCAATCCCAAGTGCCCTGTCCAAACTCAAGAGAGGCTTGACTCCCTTCATGCACTCAAGGGGCTCTGAGATCCCCATCACACCTCGTGAGGAAACCAGAGTTTCCTGCCACAACTCGAGAAGAGCCCTGTGTTTCCCACTTCATGTGGAGATGAGGGCCCATTCCCTGCTTCAACCCAAGAGGAATCCCAACTTCCCCTGGCACCACCAGAGGAGGCCTGTCTGACCTATACCTATTGAATCTCCTGTGGAACCCCATGGATCCTGCTGCAAGAAATAAGGACACCGAGTTCCCCCTCAACTCGAGGTAAGTCTTGATTCCCCTGCACTGGCTCCAATGTGACACTGAGGATCCCCTCACATGATGGGAGGCCTGACTCCCCTGCTGATCCTTTTGAAAAAACCCCGATTCCCCACCTGAACGTGACAGGAGGCCTGATACCCCTTTGACAACACAAGCGGAAAGCAGAGTTCCATGCCCTAACAACAGTCAAGGCCTGACTCCCTTGTTGAACCTTGAGAGGAAGCCCGAGATCCCTGTCGCTGCCAGACAAGAACATGAGTTGACCAACGGAACTTTAGACACGGCCCTATTGGCCAGTGGCCACTCCAGAGGAATCCCGATGTGCTCCTTGCAACTCAGAAAGAGACCTGACTTCTTGGAGACAACACGAGCGGGTCACTGAGGTTCCCATCGCAACTCGAGAGTAACCCCAAGCTTCTCGCCGTAACTCAAGAAAAACAAGGAGATTCTCCCCTCAACGTGAGATGAAGCCCTTTTCCAGAGCAGTGACTCGAGTGGAATCCCACGTTCTCTCTTGAAATGCAAAAGGGTACTTGACACCCTTGATGCAACTCAAGAAATTCCCCGAGATACCCATCCCCATTCAGGAGGAACACCAAGTTTCACACCACAACTCAAGAAGAGCCGGCGTTGCTCCTCTCCTCAACTCAAGATGAGGGTCAATTCCCCTTCTTTGTTGGAAAGGAATCCCGACGTTCCCGTCGCACCTCAAGAGGAGGCCGGTCTCAACTTTAAAGGAACCTTGAGATCCATGTCAGAACTGGAGAGGAACCTGAGTTTCCTGCCTCAACTCGAGATGAGGCCCTAATCCCCTGCTCCAACTTGAAAGGAATCCCGAGAGTCTTGGCCAGAGACAGGGCAGCACAGCTAGAAATATTTCCATTCTCTCTTCCAGTTTAGCGTTATATTGTAACTATTGTTGATATGAGGGGTCATGCCTGGAAATTCAGTATTCTGTTTCTGGTTTGTACATCTGAAAAGGAGTGAGCGAGTGTTCCTCTGTATCCCCTTGTAGTCTGGGAGGCATCGAGGACTACTCGGCTCATGTGGATGGAGAGGTGGAAGATCTGTATTGAATATAACACAGCTGCCCCGACAGTCCTGGATTTCTTATTGCAGAACGCTTAATGTCAGAAAAACAAAATTCCCTGTAAGACAGTGTATATTTACATCTTTTTTTTTACCATCTTTATTTTATAAAAACAATATATCATCATGAATTATTGTTTTACAATAATCAGCAAGAGACATAGAGAATGTAGAGAACACAGGTATGGTTTTGATTGTTGTACCAAACTTCTTGAGTGGCAGGCAGAAAGGTTTAGCTCAATTAGAAAGTGACCGAGGGAAGAAGCTGATCCCAAGGATAAGAATAATTCCCATTTAAAGAACCCTATTTGTTATGAAGATAGAAGATATTTTAGAGGGTGGTTAATCCTGGTATCAAATTCTTAGTATCATGGATTACCTAACTGCAAAAAAAAAAAAAAAAGCCTTTCACAGTTTCTATCAGCTTTTAACTCAATAACTCAATTAATAAAGGTAAGCATTATATTTAACTTCAATCTAAGCAGGTAAGCATGCCTCACTTTTGTCCAATGTCGAACTCAGTTTTAAATGTACTATTTATATGTAACATCAGGCAAAAAACACTCATTTCAGAAAAGTTAGCAAGGAAACTTTTGTTGTTATTGTTGCTTAATTTCAAAACCCTGATTCAAATAGCCTTTTTACTTTTCTGATCCACATCATTATATTATCAAATAAAAAATTACAAAAGAACTTTATAATATAGTGAACCAGTATACTAAAATTTACCAACCTCTGCATCACTATCATAGTAATTTAAATGCTAACCTTTATTAAGTGATTGCTATGTGTTAAGTATGTTTGCATGTATTAAACCTGGTGATATCTCATTAAAATTAATTGTATATAACTAAGGAATAACATAGTAAATGAACTTTATTAAAAGGATTTTGCACCCTATTCACATTAATTAAGTTAAAAATAACTTTTATAGTAACTGAATCTGACAATACGAAAGAGATATTGATATGCTTTCATTTTAATCTTTAGAAGTGTCAAGTAAGGAATTCAGTTCAGTTCAGTTCAGTTCAGTTCAGTTCAGTTCAGTCAGTCAGTTGTGACTGGCACTTTGTGACCCTATGGATGGCAGCACACAAGGAATTAGACTTCTGGAGTCACCAATTTTAGACTTTTATTTCTTATCTTCAATTTGATTTTACAAACTTGTTTTCAATAGCACCATGTACATTTTACTGATAGATAATGCACATGCTTATTATAATCCTCACATAGTGGAAAGACCAGAAAAGCAAACATGAGTTATTTGGATAAAAACAAAAGTGGCTACATAACCTGAACAATTTAGTGGCTCTTCTTTCTGAGTGTAGTAGAAGTGCTATGTAAAGTTTTCTGGAAGTTGGAAACCAGCAGCAACATTGCAATATTTGAGAAGGAAAATTTTGATGAGATTGAGTTTATAAAATAAGTGTAACTTGGGTAGGATTTGAATAGCTTTAATATTTCTTACATAAAACTTTGCTCCATTTGACAAAAGCAAAGTTAAGAATAGAAAAAAGAAATCAGTAAAATAAGAACACTGTATTTTTTATCACAAGTTCTGTTTTTTTAATTTCTTCTGGCTATTTTTTGAACCTGATTTTCAGTATGATTTTCAAATGTACTACCCTGTGTGAAAAAATGAAAGTGTTAGTAGCTCAGTCATGTCAACTCTTTGTGACCCCATAGACTGTAACCCACCAGGTTCCTCTGTTTATGGAATTCTCCAGGCAAGGATACTGGAGTGGGTAGCGATTCCCTTCCCCAGGAAACCGTCTTGACCTAGGGATATTCAAATGTACTATTCTACTTGAACAGAAAGGAATAATTTAGACAGAAGTACCAAAAAAATGAGAGAAGACCGTATGTAAAAGGAAGATACAATTAAAAAAAAACTGATAGTAGTTTCTGAAGGCAGAGGTTAACTCATCAAATGTAGGGCATGATGCATACTGAACTGAAAAGATTGATGGCTCATTCAACAAGCAATTTTAATCAGTATTCTAGTATTACACTCTAATTTGAATTAAATATTTGGATAAATATGGATAAAGGTGTCAGAATAAGTTAGTGAAAAAATAGACACTGTTTCATAGTCTTATACACGTAAAATCATATGTTAATAATGTCACCTATTAAACCCCCATTTCTGATCATTTTAAAGACTCAGTCAAAGCATTTTTATATTTCTTAAAATCACATTTTCATTGGGAAAATTCTATATAGTAAGTTTAAATACCTTCTGATCCTTAATATATATTATATGTAAAATATAAATATATATATAAGTAGTCTTAAATATTGTAAATGATAAAATAGATTTCTATTTAGCTTTTCCTCGGGATGCTCAAGTTTTGAATGGACTGTTGCTTCTGCCCCATATGTGCGTCTACACTTCTGTAGCTGAAATGTTGACCCTCGTCCTCACTTAAAACTGTTAGAACATGGATGTAGGTGTGTCTCTTCTTTGCAGTGTCTTCGTCTCTGTGAACTTTCAAGTTAGTTAACATATACCATGGAAGTTATGTATGATATACTGGAAACAATGATGTAATTTGCAACTGCTACAAGAGTGGGTGAAAAGAGTATAATTTCTAGACACACACACACACACTCTACAGAAGGTAAACTTGAAATGTACTGGTCTAAAAAGATTGATGATTCTTTGAACAAGCAATTTTAATAAGTATCCAAGTACTACAGTCTACACTGAATTAAATAAGTAGATAAAACAGGAGGGTACAGGAGGTTGTTCCGAATTCGAGGTAGAAATCCTCACTTACATCTTGGGGACTATTGTAAAGGAACAATCAAGTCGACACATTTTAATTTATTCAATAAATTAAGAAATTGCTTTTGTGAGAAAATATACTATATACTCCATAGAAAGATGTATAGAATATCACAAAAGCTTGAAATCAGCTATAGCAAAGCACAAGTACTTAATGAAGATAGGCAATCTCAGCTCAACATATTCACATAAACAAACATACACAAAAATGCAAACACACACACAAACATACACACACACACAAGAATGAATTAATTAAATGGGGCCAGCAGAACAGCAGCAATTATCGAGGATGTGAGTAATGTAGGAAGATCTCAGAGATGAATTGTGGCTGATGTTTCTTTTGCGCAGTAAGTGTGTGAGGGATGAGCATTCTAGTTAGAACTCCTAGCTGGAACATAAGTGCCAGATATACCTATTTCTTTATCTCTTGAGTGTTCCTGGACAGAAATATCAGCTTAATGATTCTTTTGTCTAAGTTGGAAAATCTGAATTAAAATTATGACTACTGGGACTTCCCTGGTGGTCCAGTGGTTAAGACTCCCTAATTCCACTGCATGGAGACTGGATTTGATCCCTAGTCTGGGAACTAGGATCCCAAATGCCTTGTGACCAAACTAAAATAAATAGATGAATAAAAACAGAAATTATATATTTTAAAAAAACCATGATTGTTACTTTTATAGATATTACCTTGAAATACACCCTTTTTAAAAATAAATAGTATCCCATAATACTCAATGGTCAGCTCATTGATTTTGTTTTATAGTAAAAGAGCTAAATATGCATAACGTTTAAGATTTGGAAATACCACTGGAAGATCATCAGTTTAAAAATTAACTATCTTTATCCCCAAAACAATTTTAAGTGGCTTACAAAATATTTACAGGAGCAATAAAATTAATTTTGAATTGATAATAATGGAGAACAGAATAGAGAGGTGAAAATAGTATGTCAGTTGAAAATATGAAATCACTGTTACAATTGAACATAGTTTTCACTTTGAATTTTTAAGTGTTCAGATGAATAGCAAAATTGCAATCACGTGTCTTTAGAATCAAAGCAATAAAATAATATATTGTAGAGAAAACAGAGACTGAAGCTTTTTCTCACAGATAGGTTTAATGATAAATAAAAGTATACTTTTCTGTACTTTTAGAGCACCTGGCATTATATGTTTGGTTTTTATAGGGAAATGGAAAGTAAGAAGACATATAATCTAGTTTATACACAAAAAACAAGAGTCAATAAAAATGAAATGACAGTGCCTCTGATTGAATCATTCCCACAGATGCAATATGAAGAGATTGAAGCAAAAGACAACATGACCACAGGGACACAGTTTGCACTACTGGGGTTTTCTGATCTTCCAAACCTCCAAGGGTTATCATTTGGGGTGTTCACCATCATTTTCATCATTGTTTTAATTGGAAATGGCCTCTTCATAATAATAACAGGGCTTGATCCAGCACTGCACAAACCCATGTATTTTTTCCTGGCAAATTTTTCCTTCTTGGAAATTTGTTACGTGTCCATCACTCTCCCTAGGAGTTCGGTAAACCTTTGGACTCAGAACAGAAGAATATCCTGGATTGTGCCACCCAAATGTGCTTCTTCCTTATGCTTGGAACCACTGACTGTCTCCTCCTGGTGGTGATGACCTATGACTGCTGTGTGGCCATCTGTGACCCCAAAGTCGTGCCTCCAGCTGGCTGTGGGCTTCTGGGTCAGTGGAATCCCAGTGCAGATAGGGCAATCAACCCCAGCTTTTGGAACAAGGATGTGATTGCAGCACTGAGAAAATTATTACTGAAAAAAGTAGTGTGATGAGTTTATTTTAAAATGCTTTAAATTTCCCAGTTTAGAAGTTAATCACTTTTTAAATTTTATTTTTACTTTATTCTACTTTACAATATTGTATTGGTTTTGCCATACATTGACATGAATCCGCCACAGGTGTATATGAGCTTTTTATACTATATTTTACAGTTCAGTTCAGTTGTTCAGTCATATCTGACTCTTTGCGATCCCCATAGACTACAGCACTCCAGGTGTCCCTGTCCATCACCAACTCCTGGAGTTTGCTCAAACTCATGTCCATCGAGTCAAGGATGCCATCCAACCATCTCATCCTCTGTCATCCCCCTTCTCCTCCCATCTTCAATCTTTCCCAGCATCAGGGTCTTTTCAAATGAGTCCATTCTTCCCATCAGGTGGCCAAAGTATTGGAGTTTCATCTTCAGCATCAGTCCTTCCAATGAATACTCAGTACTGATCTCCTTTAGGATGGACTAGTTGGATTGCCTTGCAGTCCAAGGGACTCTCAGGAGTCTTCTCCAGCACCACACAGATCACCCTTAATTATTCCTGCATCCCCTCTCTCCCCATCCCCTCCCACTCCTCCAGGTCATCACCTGAGGCTGGACTCCCTGTGCTGCACAGCAACTTCCCACGAACTATTCTTCTCACGCCTGATTGTGTATGCATGTTGATGCTACTTTCTCCATTCATCTTACTCTCTCCTTCCCCCACTGTGTAAATCCATTTCCTACATCTGTGTCTCCACTCCCTTCCTGCAAATAGGTTCATCAGTATCATTTTTCTCGAATCCATATATATGTATTACTTAGTAAAGAAGATTTTACAAAATCCTGGAACACTGCTGTCCCAGGAGTTAGATCATTGATTTTTAATCTTCTCTTTACCAAATTTAGAGCAAGTCATTCAGCTACTATATTTCCCTTCATTTTTAAAGAACAAAATTAAAATGAGTATGAAGCTTATTTAAAAGCTAGCCAAACCATCCCACCAGAGGTGTTGCTGTGTGAAATAAATATGTGTTTTGTTACACAGCCTTGAATATGATTTTAAAGAAAAAAATACACATTCATGTTTCACAGTGTTTGGTGGTGGTAGATAGTACTTTTTTAGTGGCTTTTCAGCTGATGCAGAAGCTCTTTTGTGGTAGGAAATGCTTCTCAGAAATGCAGGTTTTGGTATTTTAATGTATGTGTTATGACTGAGCAATTCGATGTTTAAAGAGTGCTTTCCTCTGCTGTGTATGTATTCAACACAACTTCATCTGCTATAAGAACTTCTGTGAATATAATCAGCTGTGACTACAGACACATTTCATTAGTACTTTGCAAGAATTTAATATCCTCATAGTGTCAGTATGAGAACAGTTAAAGAGGTCTTATTTTAAAGAAAAGAATCGCATGCTTCTGTAGGTTGGATTTCATAATTAAAAATCCTATAGCTAGATACTTGACAGCATTTTTGCACAAATATCTACTATTTTTTTTAAGTGTTTCATATTGTCATCCAGTTTGTTGCTATTCCTATATGATTTTAGCAGTAAAAAGCATTGTTGAACATGCAGGCTTTGCAGATTTTATTTACAATTTGGCTTACAAAGAATATGACCTCATCATCATTATTTGAAATAATGGTGAAACCAAAGTTGGGAAAACTATTTCCACAGGTTATGATTCAGTTCAATTCAGTTCAGTCACTCAGTCGTGTCCAACTCTTTGCGACCTTATGGACTGCAGCATGCCAGACTTCTCTGTCCATCACCAACTCCCAGAGCTTACTCAAACTCATGTCCATTGAGTCAGAGATGCCATCCAACCTTCTCATTCTCTGTCATCCCCTTCTCCTCCTGCCTTAAACCTTTCCCAGCATGAGGGTCTTTTCAAATGAATAAGCTGTTAAAATCAGGTGGCCAAAGTGTTGGAGTTTCAGCTTCAGCATCAGTCCTTCCAATGAATATTCAGGACTGAATTCCTTTAAGATTCACTGGTTTGATCTCCTTGCAGTCCAAGGAACTCTCAAGAATCTTCTCCAACACCACAGTTCAAAAGCATAAATACTTTGAGGCTCAGCTTTCCTTATAGTCCAACACTCAAATCCATACATGACCACTGCAAAAACCATAGCTTTGACTAGATGGACCTTTGTCAGCAAAGTAATGTCTCTGCTTTTTAATATACTGTCTAGGTAGGTCATAGCTTTTCTTCAGAGGAGCAAGCATCTTTTAATTTTATGGTTGCAGTCACCATCTGAAGTGACTTTGGAGCTCCTCAAAATAAAGTCTCTCACTGTTTCCATTGTTTCCCCATCTATCTGCTATGAAGTGATGGGACGGGATGCCATGATTTTAGTTTTCTGAATGTTAAGCTTTAAGCTTTTTCACTCTCCTCTTTTATTTTCATCAAGAGGCCCTTCAGTTCTTCTTTGTTTTCTGCTATAAGAGTGATGTCATCTGTGAATCTGAGGTTATTGATATTCCTCCTGGCAATCTTCATTCCAGCTTGTGTTTCATCCAGCCCAGCATTTCTCATGATGTACTCTGCATATAAGTTAAATAAGCAGGATAACAGTATAGCCTTGACATACTCCTTTCCCAATTTGGAACCATGCCCAATTCTAACTGTTGCTTTTTGTCCTGCATACAGATTTCTCAAGAGGCAGGTCAGATGGTCTTGTATTCCCATCTCTTTAAGAATGTTCTACAATGTGTTTTGATCTACACAGTCAAAGGCTTTGGTGT
>SJYC01077232.1:0-15177 GCA_006408675.1 Madoqua kirkii | reverse complement strand
CCAGATTTTTCCTGTATTTATTTTTGGAAAATATTTAAGCAGTGTGTCTCTGAATATATATATATGTATATATATAAAGATAATTATCTTGTGTTTGTAACTACTGTGTATCTATAAGTATTACATAGATTTATTTTACTTGCATTAAAATTATTTCTATTATCTAATCACTTATCTTTGTCTATATTTGAATGTGTTTTGAATTCTGAAGGTTGACATAGAATAATTTCTCATTTACAAATTGATTCATCAAAGGAGACTAAGGTTATACATGAGGCTGCTGCTGCTGTTAAGTCACTTCAGTCGTGTCTGACTTTGTGTGACCCCATAGACGGCAGCCCACCAGGCTCCCCTGTCCCTGGGATTCTCCAGGCAAGAACACTGAAGTGGGTTGCCATATATGAGGAAACCCTAGCAAAACCTTCTATTTAAAATAGAGGGTACCAGCTGAGCTTTAAATAGTTACTTTGACTCTTATCATTAACTTTTGAAGTATGTAGATTAGTCCTTTATTTTTTGTCCTTTTTTTTTGATGGATCAAGTCACATAATGCAAATTATTTCATATTAAAATTTATAAAATTTCAATAGTTCATAATTCTGTCAGGAGTTCTGGCTGAATTAAAGTAGAAAAAGGGTGCATATAGAATTTAAGCCTGTTGTAATTGATCTAAATCCTCCTCATAAAACTACTAGAAAAAAAAATTAACAGAAAAATTCAGCTGTTAAATCAATAGGAGTCTCAGAAAATACATTTTGGAATGGTGGAACTTTTTTTCCCTTACTTTCTTCCTTTCTGCCTCCTTCTTCCTTTTCAAAGTAGTGCTATTGATCCACTTTATGATAATGCCATTCCAAAATTATTGTCAGTCTGTGAGTTAATGAACCAAATTTCAGGGCATAATTGCATATTATTTATAATACTCAGTAGGCTTGACCCATAAATGAAAGTGATTCCAGTTTGTAATGGCCTACAATACTGGTTACATAAAGAGCTTCAGAATATCTTTGGCTTAATTCAAGCTTCATTTTCTGCTTTTATGTTTCTTCTGTTTATTTATTATGGTATATTATTATATTGTACCAATATACCACTAGTAATCATAAAACTCTAAAGGAGTTGGCTTTCAACAGAGCTAATATATGCCACAATAAGGGCTAATGAAATAATAATAGCTAATATTTGTTGAGCATTTATATTATGATCAACACTGTCCTAAATATGAAAATATAATATTTCTTTAACCACTTAACCCAGTGTTTTAAAGGAAAAGAAAACAATGAATGAAAGCAGAGACAATGCTTTGATGATAATAAAAGGAAATGTAGCCAATGGTTTTATCCACCTTTATTTTGAATTTTCTTAGTCTGTGCTTTCACTTGTCCTTAACCCTAGTATTAGGTACTACACATTTCTTTACTTCTAACTGAATAGTATGGACTGAAAATAATTTTTACACTTTGATAGAAAAATGTTCCATGGAATATTTAAATAGTTCTTTTTGTAAATTGGCTCCCTTTGTTAAAAGTCAGCATTTTGTGAGGCTATTCATTTTTAACAGTGACAAGAATTTTAGGAAGAAAAGAGCCTCAAAAAAATAAGTTACTGAACTCACATTCAACAAGTCTGTTTCAATTTTTTAAATGTGAAAAAAATACTTCCTATCATATTTTCAAGTTTATACATGTCAGGATTTGAAGATTTAATTTAGGTACTTTTTCAGATGGTTTTGCTCTTTGGTAGAGGGTTGGAGATGGTCAAGTGTGGGTGGAGGTCACCAGAATTTGTTTCCTGGAGGTGAATTACAAGTGTGTGGGCTCAGATTAGAAAGGCCTGTGATCAAATTAAGGCTTCACAATTGATACATTTTGAAGGTTTAGGCAATTTTCTCCAAGCCCTTTGAGCCTCAGCTTCTACAGTGAAAACTAAAATGAAAGTAATAATATCTTCCTCAGGGTGGTTGGTAGGAAAGTACTTTGTATACGTATGTCCTGGATAAACTTTCTGATAAACTTCTTCCCATCACCTATGTACCTTCAGCAAGTCACTTAAAACCTTCCAACAAATAGGGACATAATGGTATATTTGAGTGAAAGCAGGATCATGGACTTGTTATTTACTTTTAAAATTATTTTATTTTGTCAAACCATAAAAAGAAGTTATTCAGCTCAAATGGCAATCCTGGCTTCATAGGTGTGAATGGTCCCAGCTACATGTAATAGCTTCAGAAACCTGACCTGTGATATTGACATTCAGACTTCAGAGAAAATAAACTCTACTAAAAACTTATAGCACAAAATGTGATTTAGTTTACTCCTTGCTTTACAATATTTCACGTGTTGTGATCTGTAAATTTTCTGAAAGTGAAAACTCTCTGTTGCCATGGAAACATTCTTAGAATCATTGAATGCCTTCATTTGTTTTTTACATCAAGTGCACTGACATTCTGGAGTAAAAAATCTAGTACATACTGAAATTTACTGACTTAATAATCTTATTTGTTAACTCTAATTCTTTTCACCTACAAAATGGAGGGTAACCATGAGATCTCATTTAATACCTTCAACTGAGGTACTGCATGAAGTCTTTAACATAGATTTGTAGGCAGTAAAGAATAAATTATAGTTCCAATTATTTGAGATAGGTGCTAGCCTTGTTATTTGATAAATATGGAATACTTTTTGAGATATAAACCTGAAGTAGTGATCATATAAAAGAATATAAAAAGATATTTCCTCACATCAAATTCTTTTTTACAACTTTATTGAGCTATTTTTAAGGTCGGTAACTTGATGGTTTTTACATACCTCGATGCATTGTGGATGGATCTCCAAAACAAGTAAAATAACTTATCCATCACCATTACAGTTATCTTTGTGTGTATGTGTGGTAAGATTTACTAGCTATCTTAGAAAATTTCAAGTATGCAGCACAGTATTTTTGATGATTATTGTTATGCTATACCTTAGATCTCCAGCACTTGTTCATTTTGCATAATTAAACTTTCGCTGACAAAGTTCTGTTTAGTCAAAGTTTTGGTTTTTCCAGTAGTCATGTATGGATGTGAGAGCTGGACTATAAAGAAAGCTGAGGGCCCAAGAATTTATGCTTTTGACCTATGGTGTTGGAGAAGACTCTTGAGAGTCCCTTGGACCACAAGGAAATCAAACCAGTCCATCCTAAAGGAAATCAGCCCTGAATATTTATTAGAATGACTGGTGCTGAAGCTAAAATTCCAATTTTGGCCACCTCATGCAAAAAACTGACTCATTGGAAAAGACCCTGATGCCGGGAGGGATGGAAGGCAGGAGGAGAAGGGGCCTGCAGAGGATGAGATGATTGGATGACATCACCGACTCAATGTACATGAGTTTGAGCAAGCTCCAGAAGTTGGTGAAGGACAGGGAAGCTTGGCTTGCTGTAGTCCATGGGATTGCAGAGATGAACATGATTGAGTGACTGAACTGAAACCTTTCTACCCTTTGAACAACATTTCCCCATTTTCCACACCCCATAGCCCCTGGAAACTATCATTCCATTCTCTACTTTTATGAGTTTGACTTTTTTAGATTCCAAATGTAAGTGAGAGTATTCAGTTTTTGTTTTCCTGTGTCTGGTTATTTCACTTAGCCTAATGTCCTCTAGATTCAAGCATGTTATAGTAAGTGGCAGAATTTTTTTGTAAAGGCTGAATTATATTTGATCCTATATATATGTATATATCATATACATGTATTTCTATCATATATTTGTATCCATTCTCACCTGTTGACAGACATTTAGGTTATTCTATATTTGGCAATTATGAATAATGCTACAAATAGATGTTTCATGTTGTATTCTAAAATACAACTTCAAAATGACCAGTAGGTATATCAAGGGGTTTTCAGCATCAGTTATTCTTAGAAAAATATAAATCTAAGCCACAAAGGGATATCATCTCATGCTTCTTAGAATGACTGTTACCCAAAAGGTAAAATATGTAAATGGTAGTGAGGATTTGGAGAAAAGAGAACACTTATACATTGTTGGAAATGTGAATTTGTATAACCACTATGGAAAATAGTATGGAGATTCCTCAAAAATTAAAAATAATCCAGCAATCCCACTTCTGGGTATATTGCCAAAGGAAATAAAACCAGCATCACACTTTCTAAAAGTTGAAACCCCAATATTCCTATAGACTATGTATAACAACCAGGATTCTTACTTGTTTTAAATGATATACCTGTCTTTACTAAACAGCAACTGGCTTTAGAAGTACAAATAATCAGATACAGAAAATACATAAAAATTATTCTACAAAGGTAGAAGGACAATAGCAGATCAGTATGCAGTCACAGCTGTTGCCACTGACCACTGATAATACTGCCAAACTTCAGTACCTCTAACACAATTGTAAACAATTGTAATTTCTCTACAGAGTCAATGATTTCTCAAATACCTGTGATTGTTATTTCCTTTTATTTCAAAGTCTTAAGATATGAAACATTGGGAATCTATGTAGATTTATGAGCAGAGAAAGTGAATCTAGAATCTTGTTTCCATAAATGGAATATAGACCCTGCCTCCTGGATTTAAGGATTCATATAATTACAAAGTATGAAGTGTGTGTGTGTGTGTGTGTGTGTGTGTGTGTGTGTGTGTTTGTGACAAAGTAAAAGCTTCATATGCTTCTAGAGCATTTTAATTTATTCAAGTAAAAAAGCACTCAACCTCCGTAATACTTTGTTATTTAGTCATAAAGTCTTGTCCGACTCTTTTGCAATGTCATGGACTTTAGTCCAATCTCATTGACTTCTGTCCATAGGATTTCCCAGGTAAGATTATTGAGGTGGGTTTCCATTTTCTTCTCTAGGGGATCTTCCTGATTCAGGGATTGAATCTGTGTCTCTGGCACTGCAGGATTATTCTTTACTATAATACTTTAGGCACTGGTAAAATAGTCAAAAAGAAAGCAAACCTCCTGGCCTCATGAGGATTATATACTAGGGTAGATTTAATAGATTGGAGAAGGCAATGGCACCCCACTCCAGTACTCTTGCCTGGAAAAATCCCATGGACAGAGGAGCCTGGAAGGCTTCAGCCCATGGAGTCGCTGAGGGTCAGACACGGCCGAGCGACTTCACTTTCACTTTTCACTTTCATGTATTAGAGAAGGAAATGGCAACCCACTCCACTGTTCTTGCCTGGAGAATCCCAGGGACAGGGGAGCCTGGTGGGCTGCCGTCTATGGGGTCACATAGAGTCGGACACGACTGAGGCAGTTTAGCAGCAGCAGAAAATTTAATAGATAGTACATCCATAAGTCAATAAATATATAATTAAGCTGGTAGTAAGAAGTACACTGATGTATATAGACCAGAAAATAAAAAAAAGTTGTCAGAGTGAAAACAGAATAATTTAAGGCTGTATAATATATATCAAGGAATAAAAATGATGAAAACATACCTGATAAATTTTGGCTAAGTAAAATAAATCAGTGATGTTAGCTTTCATTGAGATAGAGAACACCTAGAGAAAATTGATTTGGTGAGTGAAAAATAATACTTTGGTTTTAAAATTGAGATAAATGTTATCAGTAAATGAAAATAAACACATGTATCCAGGTTTAAGAGAAAAACTTTGGGCTAGAAATTGACTATGGAGAATCACCCACAGTCAAATTGAATTTAGAGTTAAAATAATGAATAATATTAACTGAGACTGAATGTAAATAAGCAAGTCAAATAGTCTATTGTCTGAGTCCCAGAGCTTCTTAGGCTTGCCTGCTGGGTTCAGTGGTTAAGAACCTGCTGGCCAGTGCAAGAGATATGGATTTGATCCCTGGGTCTGGAAGATGCCCTGGAGAAGGAAATGACAACTAACTCCAGTATTCTTACGTGGAAAATCCCATAGACAGAGGAGCCTGGTAGGCTACAGTCCATGGGGTCACAAAGGGTTGGATACAACTGAGTGACTCAGAGTCTTAATATTCAGAGGTAAGAAACAAATATAATCAAGTAAACTGGAAGTCACTCAGTTGTATCTGACTCTGTGACCTCATGGACTGTACCCTGCCAGGCTCCTCTGTCCATGGAAATCTCCAGGCAAGAATACTGGTGTGGGTAGCCATTCTGTTCTCCAGGGGATTTTCCTGATCAGGGATCAAACCCAGGTCTCCTGCACTGCAGGCAGATTCTTTACCATATGAGGTACCAGGAAAGCACAGTATAATCAAAGAAGACTGGAAAAGACTCTTTAAGGACTGAAAAAGACTCTCAAATGACTGAAACTGTACAGAGTGTGGACTCTTATAAGCTATGAGAAGAGAGTGCCTCAGGAGGGGATCAAACTACAGCTGCCAATCATAGGTGCTGAAATCTTGTGTGTACCACTACCCTTTTTACCTAATTTCATCTCCACTTATCCCACTGAATATGTTCTCTTTTTAAGAGTCCTCCATTGTAACAATTTATTTCAGAATCAATCCATACCTTTAGCTATCCCCACTCACAAAATATCAGTTATTTTTTGGATTATTATCTCTTGGTTCTTAATATTGCCTTTCCTGAGGATGCTATTCACCAATAGACAGACAAACCAACTTTGGCACAGTTAAGCAACTATTTACGACTTCCCAAATCCCAGATCAAATGAGAGGTCTGGGTTTTTTCTTTCCAGAAACAATAAAGGATTTTTTATTACCAAAAATCATTCAAAATTTTAATTCTTTTATTCCTTATATATAAAAAGACAGGAAAATTGATATCTGAAAACATATTTTTTGCATTAAACATTTTTGTATACATATTTGGGCTTCTCTGGAGCTCAGTGGTAAAGAATCCATCTGCAATGCAGGAGCCACAGGAGACTGGGTTCAATCCCTGGGTCGGGAAGATACCCTGGAGAAGAAAATGGCAATCCACTCCAGTATCCTTGCCTGGAAAATCTCATGGACAGAGGAGCCTAGTGGACTACAGTCCACAGGGTTGCAGAGAGTCAGACACAACTGAAGGACTAAACAACAACATATAAAATCGTATAAGAAAGGAAAATACTACCCAGATTTCTTCATCTCACTTCCATTATCCCATGTATTTCCAAACATTTCTTTCTAAGCAACTCATAGGGATTTCTTCAGGCCATATTCCTCTTATCAAGAGTTTGATCTGACAATAAACACAAGAAGAAAATGAAAACATTCAGACCATGCCCTGGAAATACATGTTCACTGAATCTGTAATTCTATAGTATAATGATTGCAATCAAGAGTTCTGCAAGGGTCAGGAGATAGCAGTGGTAAATAAAATCTATGTAGCTTAGATACTCTTCAAAGGAATACCACCTCAGTTAGAATATTGCCACTGAATCAACAGTTCATTTATTAAATTGGACTAAAATATTGTACAATGTAGAACTTCACACATATTTATTATTTTGCAGTTTAGTCACATTATCTCCTTGACCTTCAATTCACAATTCATCCTTCTTTTTCAAATTTACTTCAACTTACAAGAGTGCCATGCCAGAAGTGGATAACATCATATGCAAACATTAAAAAAAATACATTGAATGAATCCTGTGGATTGAGGAATGATTTCTTGGTTCACTTCAGTTCAGTTCAGTCATTCAGTCATGTAGGACTCTTTGCAACCCCATGAACTGCAGCACGCCAGGCCTCCCTGTCCATCACCAACTCCAGGAGTTCACCCAAACCCATGTCCATCGAGTTGGTGACACCATCCAATGATCTCATCCTCTATAGTCCTCTTCTCTTCCTGCCTTCAATCTATCCCAGCACCAGGGTCTTTTCAAATGAGTCAGCTCTTTGCATCAGGTGGCCAAAGCTTTGGAATTTCAGCTTCAACATCAATCCTTTCAATGAAAACCGAGGATTGATCTCCTTTAGGATGGACTGATTGGATCTCCTTGCAGTCCAAGGGACTCTCAAGAGTCTTCTCCAACATCACAGTTCAAAAGCATCAATTATTCAGTGCTCAGCTTTCTCTATAGTCCAACTCTGACATCCATACATGAAAACTGGAAAAAACCATAGCCTTGACTAGATGGACCTTTGCTGGCAAAGTAATCTCTCTGCTCCTTAATACGCTATCTAGGTTGGTCATAACTTTCCTTCCAAGGAGTAAGTGTCTTTTAATTTTGTGGCTACAATTACCATCTGCAGTGATTTTGGAGCCCGAAAAAAATAAAGCCTCTCACTGTTTCCCCTTCTATTTGCTATGAAGTGATGGGATCAGATACCATGATCTTAGTTTTCTGAATGTTGAGCTTTAAGTCAAATTTTTCACTCTCCTCTTTCACTTTTATCAAGAGGCTCTTTAGTTCTTCTTCACTTTCTGCCATAAGGGTGATGTCATCTGCATATCTGAGGTTATTGATGTTTCTCCTGGCCATCTTGATTCCAGCTTGTGCTTCCTCCAGCCCAGTGTTTCTTATGATGTACTCTGCATATAAGTTAATTAAACAGGGTGACAATATACAGCCTTGACATACTTCTTTTCCTATTTGGAACCAGTCTATTATTCCATGTTCAGTTCTAACTGTTGCTTCCTGACCTGCATACAGGTTTCTCAAGAGGCAGGTGGTCTGGTATTCCCGTCTTTTTCAGAATTTTCCAGTTTATTGTGATTCACACAGTCAAAGGCTTTGGCATAGTCAATAAACCAGCGATACTTTTTTTTCCTGGAACTCTCTTGCCTTTTTCAATGATCCAGCGGATGTTGGCCATTTGATCTCTAGTTCCTCTGCCTTTTCTAAAACTAGCTTGAACATCTGGAAGTTCATGGTTCATGTAATACTGAAGTCTGGCTTGGAGAATTTTAAGCATTACTTTACTAGCATGCGAGGTGAGTGCAACTGTGCAGTAGTTTGGACATTCTTTGGCATTGTCTTTCTTTGGGGTTGGAATGGACACTGACTTTTTCCAGTCCTGTGGCCACTACTGAGTTTTCCGAATTTGCTGGTATATTGAGTGCAGCACTTTCACAGCATCATCTTTCAGGATTTGAAATAGCTCAACTGAAATTGTAGTGATGCTTTCTAAGGTCCACTTGACTTCACATTCCAGTATGTCTGGCTCTAGGTGAGTGATCACAGCATCATGATTATCTGGGTCGCAAAGATATCTGTGTCGTACAGTTCCTCTTTGTATTCTTGCCACCTCTTCTTAATATCTTCTATTTCTGTTAGGTCCATACCATTTCAGTCCTTTATTGAGCCCATCTCTTCATGAAATGTGTCTCTAATTTTCTTGAAGAGATCTCTAGTCTTTCCCATTCTGTTGTTTTCCTCTATTTCTTTGCATTGATCACTGAGGAAAGCTTTCTTATCTCTCCTTGCTATTCTTTGGAACTCTGTATTCAAATGGGTATATCTTTCCTTTTCTCTTTTCCTTTTCACTTCCCTTCTTTTCACAGCTATTTGTAAGGCCTCCTCAGACAGCCATTTTGCTTTTTTTGCCTTTCTTTTTCTTGGGATGATCTTGATCCCTGTCTCTTGTACAATGTCATGAACCTCTGTCCATAGATCATCAAGCAGTCTGTCTATCAGATCTAGTCCCATGAATCTATTTCTCACTTCCACTGTAGAGTCATAAGGGATTTGATTTAGGTCATACCTGAATGGTCAAGTGGTTTTCTCCACTTTCTTCAATTTCTTGGTTAGTACTTTAAATTGATACTTTTATAATGCATATAAATTTAATGTAGAAAAGTTTATATTCTGCCAGTTTCCAAAGTGCAACAGGAATTTTAGCTGAGCATAGGTCATTACTTGCACATTAATTCTGCATTGGCAGAAACTTGGAAATTGTCATCCTGGATTTGACTCAGGATGAATTAAGGAGTAGCTTCTCTTTATAAAACTGAACTGCTCATTCAGCAAATATTTCTTGGCATTTATAAAATTTCAGAGTCAGTTTTCAGTAATAAGGAAAGAGAAGTGAACAAAGTGAAGAGTACCTGGATTCATGGAATTATACTCAGTACTAATATTAAAATTAAATATATCCAGTTATTTTCATACTGAATAACTACTGTATGCACATAAATAACTGTATGTTGCTCTTCAGTTGCTAACTCATGTTTGACAGGCTTCCCACTCCTTCACTAGCTCTTGGAGTTTGCTCAAACTCATGTCCTTTGAGTCAATGATATAATTGTATGTTATTAAATTATTACATAGTAATATTGATTTTTGGTTCTGGATAAGACTCTTGAGAGTCTCTTGGACTGAAAGATCAAACCAGCCAATTCTAAAAAAAATCAGCCCTGAATATTCATTGGAAGAATTGATCCTTAAGGTTAAGCTCCAATACTTTGACTACCTGATGCAAAGAGTCAATTCACTGGAAAAGACTCTGATGTTAGGAAAGATTGAAGGCAAAAGGAGAAGAGGGTGGCAGAAGATGAGATGGTTAGATACCATCATTGACTCAATGGACATGACTTTGAGCCAACTCCAGGAGATAGTGAAGGACAGGGAAGCAAAGCAAGCTGTGGTCTATGGAGTTGCAGAGTTGAATATTACTAGTGACTGAACAACAGTCATAGGAAATGGTGGCACTTTTTGCAATAATTCTTAGATTAGAATAGTATGGCTATGTTCTTTAACTGGTTTATTTTAAACTTACATCACTGAAGTTACACCAATTGTTCTACCCCTGAAGTATATTTATTTGGTGAGTATGTATCAATACATAATACAATATTAATACCAAATATGATTTTATGACTGTGTTTAAGATTTACTGAAAAATACCAAAGCACCCCAAGTTTTGTCCAACATCCCTTTACAACTTTTGCTTTACAAATCACACACATCATTGAAGTTAAGCAACATGCTAAACTATTAATAATACTGTGAGAGAAAACCCTTCTGTGTTCCCATATAACTTGCTTAAATTGTAGCCTATACATTTGATCCCCTGGCCCTTTATATTTGTTGGTTCCAGGTCCATGAATGTGAAGGGTTGACTGTATTCTATTCATTGCACCATGCCATTTTATATAAGGGACTTGAATATCTGAAATCCAAGAGGCTCCTAGAACCAGTCCTCCTTGAATATCAAGAAGTGACTATGACTGTGAAAACTTCATTTCATATATGTATGCTTGTATAAAATGCTACAGGTAAGCTAGAGGTATAGATGCACTCCCTACAGTTTTCTGATGATTTAATTTAATGTGTTTTATTTCTCAATACAACATGAGCTGTCATTCCTCTGTGCCTTTGCCCATGGTGTTTCCTCTGCCCAAAAGGCTTTTTTTTTTTTTTTAATCTTTTGCTCAGTTTTCTTCATCCTTTAAGATTCAGTCCAGTGGTTCTCTCTTCCAGAAAATCAGTTCTGATTTAGCATTCTAAATCCCAGTCTCTGTGAAAAAGATATTAAACTTTCACCATTTCATTTCATAATAAATTTTGTTATCCCTGTTATACAGATGAAACATAGAAGCTCATAGGAATTTTTTAACTTCCCCAAAGGCAAACAGGTGGTTAAGCTAGGAATTGACACTAAGCCATCTGGCTACAGAATGATTTTGCATACTGTCCTGCAAACATATTTAATTTTCATTTTGAATATTTTTAAATAGTTATATCCTCCATTAAACTGTAAGTTTGGGTAGGTCAGAACTACCCACATTTCTCATCACACCTATCTATCAGTTGACATTCCATAAATATTAATCAATATGGAAATAAATGTATACTTAAATGACTAAAGTTTTATTGAATTCCATGGAACTACATATTATTTTAAACAACTTTTCTATTGAAAATATGTTACTTATGTGAAATTGAAGTTTACTTCATCCTAGCATTCCACGTTCACGTTAGTTAAATCCCTTGACAATCCTTATAAGTTTAATTCATTCCCTTCCAAGGTTTAAAAACAACTCTGATTTTCAAAGCAAATCCTCCCATTTCCTTTGTTGCTATTCACATGCAATAACTTCAATGTATGGTCCTGGCCATTCCCCTTTATTAAAATTGTATTCAATTCAACAAAATCCCAAAACTATTTGATGATCACAAGCTCAGTTTTTCCTTTACTGATCTAATTGTGAATAATAGATTTCCATATTGCAACACAAAATTGATTTGACTTGGAAAAAGCAAGTCTGTTCCACTCATTCTAGAGGCCCTGTTTTCATTATGGCATCTAAACATTCTATTTCCTTTTATCTCATACAGTATATTTTTCTTCCTCTTTCTCTTTACTTCCTACCTTCCCTTCCCTCACCATTCTTTCTTTTCCTCCTTCTTTCTTTTAAAATTAATTTAATTTAATTGGAGGCTAATTACTTTGCAATAATGTAGTGGTTTTTGCCATACATTGATATGAATCAGCCATGGGTGTATATGTATCCTCCTCCTTCTTTTTAAAGACTCTTATTGTTATATTCTTTTAGGTGAGCATATATTCTCTTTTGCACGAACAGTCTGAGGTCACACTGGTAGTCAAATCCAGAAGTTGTTCTGGATTTTTCTCTTATTATGAAAGTATTATTACAAACAGTTCCACTAAATTAGTCCTAATGGATATTGCTGATTTTTACTTGGTAGTTCTGGTTTCTGTCACTGTCTCTTCTAGCAACATAGGAAAAACTTATGCAGTGAATAGTGTTCTCACTGATTAAACGTATCAGTCTGAAAGATTGACTCGTACATATTTCTAAAGCTCTGTCTTTTTATGATTGTCTTTTCTCCAGTACTTTGCTTTGCAAATTCCAGCTGTTTCTGCTCCCTGAATCCTAGTCTTTCTTCTCTGTTGAGCAAAATAATTTTCTTTGCTTTATTTTCCTTTCCTTGCACAGCAGTCCAGAAACTACATCTATAAAACAAGTCAAGGTATTTCTAATGCTTTCTTCATTTATGTTTCATATATTTGTTTCCGGTATCTAGTTGTTAGATATTTAGTGAGCCCTATCAATGTGTTACCCCATTATGGATGCAAATAAATAGTTCACATTAACTTTTTAAAAATTATATATAAAATTTTGAAAATTAAAAAAAACTTAATCAGATACTAAACAAAACTCACTTAATAGGTCTGTTTGTGATCCAAGAAAGTATACGTATTGATTCCCCAGTGTTTGACCCCAAGTAGGTTGCAATTTACAAGCACACAAGCACTTATAAATATAGCATAAATATAATTCAGTACTGAGAACTTTAACTGAATAGAAGTATAGATAGCCATGTCATTGTGATCAATAGACAGTTTCAAGTAAGAGACAGTATGGTTCTGGGTCCAAGTATAGATATGATTTCTGAGGTAGGGGGAAATAAGGGAAAAGTTTAAATGGTACATATTTTTTTCTGTAGTACAGATGGAAAACACAAGCATGAAGGGCAGACAGAACAGTCTGAACTGAATGAAACTCTTAGCAGAAAATTAGCTGGTAGGACAGCCACTGGATAATCTCTGCCACTGACTTCATGTTTGAAGCATGAAATTAGTACATATGTGTAATGCAATAGTGAGATAAGAATATTAACTAACAGCATCAATTAGTTTAAATGGAGTGTAAAAGAGGAAAAAATGACAAACTATACTGAAAGATGGAGTGGTATTAAATTGAATAAATGACTGTTGCTATGCAGATGTGAAGAGAAATTCAGCTTTAACTTGAAAATTGAAGTTTGAGTATTACTTAGTGCCTGGATGGTTAAAAGAGAAAGAGAAGACTGTTCCAGACCAAATGAATAGCAAATATGAAGACTCAAAAGCAAAGTTAGTTAGTTGTGGATAGTTAAAATCCAGTTAGTTGTGAAACTACAAGTGGGACTGCAGTATGAAGTCCAAAAAAGATAGAATTTGGACTTCAGAGTCAGCAAGCTGATATGTTGTCAAACACTATATAGAGATCAAAGTATACATTTTGTTTTTGTTACTGTCATTTTCAGACACTTTGTTTCTGCTTTATTTTGTTGATTTTTTGTTTTGTTTTGTGGTAAGATGAACACAGTGGTATAGAATGTGGTTTAGAAAGGAGATAAGGAATTGGTTTGAGTCGTTGAAGTATGATGCTCTGACTGGAAGAAACACAAGCTAGAATCAAGATTGCCGGGGAAAATGTCAATAATCTGAGATATGAAGATGACACCATCCTTATGGCAGAAAGTGAAGAGGAACTAAAAAGTCTCTTGATGAAAGTGAAAGTGGAGAGTGAAAAAGTTGGCTTAAAGCTCAACATTCAGAAAACGAAGATCATGGCATCTATCTGATCCCATCACTTCATAGGAAATAGATGGGGAAACAGTGGAAACAGTGTCAGACTTTATTTTTGGGGCTTCAACATCACTGCAGATGATGATTGCAGCCATGAAATTAAAAGACGCTTACTCCTTGGAAGAAAAGTTAGGACCAACCTAGAGAGTATATTCAAAAGCAGAGACATTACTTTGCCTACTAAGGTCCATCTAGTCAAGGCTATGGTTTTCCCTGTGGTCATGTATGGATGTGAGAGTTGGACTGTGAAGAAGGCTGAGTGCTGAAGAATTGATGCTTTTGAACTGTATTGTTGGGGAAGACTCTTGAGAGTCCCTTGGACTGCAAGGAGATCCAACCAGTCCATTCTGAAAGAGATCCGCTCTGGGATTTCTTTGGAAGGAATGATGCTAAAACTGAAACTCCAGTACTTTGGCCACCTCATACGAAGTGTTGACTCATTGGAAAAGACTCTGATGCTGGGAGGGATTGGGAGCAGAAGGAGAAGGGGACAACAGAGCATGAGATAGCTGGATGGCATCACTGACTCGAAGGATGTGAGTCTGAGTGAATTCCGGGAGTTGATGAGGGACAGGGAAGCCTGACGTGCTGTGATTCATGGGGTCGCAAAGAGTCCGATATGACTGAGCCACTGAACTGAACTGAGTGAGTGTGACAAGGATGAAAGTGACGGGTTCAAGTCACTATGAAGGATTAATCAAGAGAAAATATTTACAAAAACATTTAATTCCTACTTATTAATATACAATAATTATTTTTTCTTTTCTTTACTGATAAAGTCATTTGCTTCTTTATTTATTTGTAATTTGCCTTGCTTCAAAGGGTGTTTAATATAGAGAGAATCTAATGCTACAGTTATGTTCCACAGGAAGAAGAAGTCACAATGGATGGGAAGATGATGGGCAATATGTGCTGCAATCAGGTGACAGTAAGGAATTCTG
>SJYC01077230.1:0-47807 GCA_006408675.1 Madoqua kirkii | reverse complement strand
AACTTAATAGAGAATGAACATCCATTTTCACAAACCAGAAATATAGAAACCATCTTTTCCTATCCTCATATATGTCATCTGTCATCAGGCTCTGTCTCTTTTATATCCCAAATAATTTTCAGAACTACCCAATTCCCGAGATTTAACCTGCCCTCACTTGTAAAAAAAAATATATATATATATATATATATAATATATATATATATATATGAACTTTTTCTGGGCTATAGAATTAATCTCTCAACATCCTCTCTAGCAAAGTAAGTAATTATTTCCAAACACAGTGCTAATGATGTCAATCCCCACTTCTGGCCCAACACCTGTCTCTAACTATCCCATTCAGTGTCTTTTTATTGCCTTTGGTGTAAATGTGTGTTTGTATGTATGTGAGTGTGTGTTCAGTCATGTCCAACTCTTTATGAACCCATGGACTGTAGCCTGCCAATCTCCTTGGTCCATTGGATTTTCCAGGCAAGGTGCTGGACTGGGTTACCATTCCTTCCTCCAGTGGATCTTCTTGACCCAGGAATCAAACCTACATCTCCTGCATTTCAGGCAGGTTTTTATAGAAAGATTTAGACATCTTCCAGAGAAACTTGCAGATGTGGCCCCTCCCTATTCTCAAGCCTTATCTTGTCCTCTGCTTCCACTCCTCTCTTAATGTCTATGCTAGTTTTTTTTTTTTTTTCCTAAATGTGCCTTGATCTCTCTTACTACATGATTTTCCCTCATGTACCAGAGTGAAAAGCACTCTAGAGTGCTCTTTTCCTTTATTTCTAATGCATTCTTTGAATTTGTCCTGTACATTTTAACTCAAATATTTCTTTCTCTACCAGGTATTTTCTTAATCAGTTAAGTGAAACTCTCAGATAACCTCATGACACAGGTAACATTTTTTTTTTAATAGAAGTTATAATATTTTTTATTTTGCTTATTTGATTAGTATTTCATCTGCTCAAAGGCATAAGCTACCTGAAGCACAAACAATAATCATGGTTTTTGTTTGTGTTTGAATCCATAGCTCTAAACAAATAAGTGCTCAATAAATACAGACTGAATGGATTTAAATCACCACACATAGACTCAGAATTGAATTTTTCATAAAACAAAAGCTAAAATTTGCAAATTTCTGCTCTTAGATAAAATTCAACCACTTGAATAGTATAATGGCACCCCACTCCAGTACTCTTGCCTAGAGAATCCCAGGGACAGAGGAGCCTGGTGGGCTGCAGTCCATGGGGTCGTTAAGAATCAAACACGACTTAGTGACTTCACTTTCATTTTCACTTTCATGCATTGGAGAAGGAAATGGCGACCCACTCCAGTGTTCTGGCCTGGAGAATCCCAGGGACAAGGGGTTGCACAGAATCGGACATGACTGAAGCAACTTAGCAGCAGCAGGAATATCTTCTTCAACATTCTGTTCCTGTTTATTCTTATACATATTCTCTTGTACATTTTCTTTTTGTGAAATACTTTTGACTTCCTGAGTTCTAAGTCCATAGAACATTTTGATTCACTGAATTTCCCATGGATTTCTGTAAAAGCAGAAAATTTTAATTTCTGATTAAAGGTAAGACAAACTGGAATAAGGCATGCCTGTTGAGACTTAATATCATGATGGATACAGAGCCAATTATATATCTGTAATCAATAGAACTTCCTCCTGTCACCAGGCTGCAAAGTCTCTCCTGAATCCATAATGCATGCCTGCCTTGGCTCACAGACCCCAGGGCTGGCCGTGAGATTTCACAACTCATGCTGTATAGTCAGTCAACTAACTTCCTCACAGAAATGGCAACTGTGAGAGTTAAACAGAGAGGATGCCTTGGAACAATGTTATTTCATGAGACCATAGCTAGAATGTGTTTTTATTTTGTACTTGTAAAAGTGTAATAACTGTCTTAACTGTATTACAGCATTTTAAAAAGTAGTCAAACTTTTCAGGTAAATATGGTATATACCCTACTTTTGGCCACAATTTCTGATATATAGGTGATAAAAGAAAGATTGTATTGTAGTAACCTCCCATCCCAGGAAGGGATACATTTACCAATTCTCTTATGCCCATCATAAAACATAGATGATATAAAAGAAAAAAAAAAAAGGTTCTGAACTTGAGTTCCTATGGGATGTGACCCAGTTTAAGTTTCCCAGCACTGTGCATTCATACCAGTTAAGTGAGTAGAGAAGTAAGGGCAAAAAGGAGACTATAAAAAAGACCAGTTATTTTAAGCCCATTAGAAAGAACAAGGATATAAATTTGTAATAAACTTATCAAAAATCCCTTAGCTATGCAACCAAAGCTTTCTCTTTGATTTAATAAAAGAAATGGCCATTTTGTTCTGCATAGGGTCACTTGAATTGTAATATAGAAACCAAGGTAAATAAAGAACAAACAAGGCGCAGTGTGTACTGGGGATGAATAAACCATGCTTTATTCACCCTCTTCCAGCTAGTCAAGGAATGGCATGAAACTTAATCAACTGCTAAACAGGCAGGCAATGCAAAATATAATTTGAAAAAGAAGGAACAAGTTTTTTGAAGGTGCAGTCAGCTCTGAAGGAGAAAGAAAATGAAAAAAATGAAAACTTTTTAGAAGACATCAAAATTCTTCTCACCTAGGCATTTTTGTTTTTGTGAGATGGCTTCTTGATCACTCTTTTCGCTGTTTTTGACAGGATCCAATGAGAGATATTCTTCAAATTCAGATTCAACGTATTAACTGGGCTTCCCTTGTGACTCAGCTGGTAAAGAATTTGCCCTCAATGTGGTAGACCTGGGTTGGGAAGATCCCCTGGAGAAGGGAAAGGCAACCCACTTCAGTATTCTTCCCTGAAAAATTCCATGGACTGTATAGTCCATGGGGTTGCAAAGAGTTGGACATGACTGAGTGACTTTCACTTTCACTTCCAGTTTCACATATTAACTTGAAGATGCAGCTAATGGGAATTGGTCATAATGCTCACAGGGTTCACTTATAGTTAACTATTGGGCCTAATTAAAATGCTAGATGAGAGAACTCAAGGAAATCCACACTCTAATTCAAGTTTTTCAGGCAGAATTAAAACATATACACAATGCATATGACTACTTTTATGCCCTTACATATTTAATTTCAAACATGTTAAATTATTCTTAATTTGTCAAATGACATTGGCAAACTCTCTCTTACTCTCTTCCAAGGATTCAGGCTAAAGAGAGTCAAGTGGTTCTGATATCCAAGTTTATCAGACTGTGAGAATCATTGAACAGATGTACTTAAAAGTAGAATTCTAATGTTTCCTTATTAGAAAAGATTTGTATAATAAGGTACAGCCCAGTTGTAGTACAGATGTTCTCTTCTGATTATTTCCTCTTGGAATTTTCTATATTTCTCAGAGTTTAAAATAGTTACCAGTGTCAGAATTTTTAAAATTTATTTGTTAACTATAACAAATGAAGTCTAATTTTTGTGGTTATTCAAGCTATAAAGACTTACAAAGATTCTTTTTTTCCCCAACTTTTCTTTGTAATATCCTCTGTCTTTAGCTATAGGTGAGGCAGGACCCAGTGGAAAACTCCAAAGTTTTTCAAAGTCTTCGTATTTTTGAGTATTTATCTGATGTCAGGAAAATTCATGTCACTAAAAGAAGGTATAAATATCAAATAGGCGCTGATGCAACTTCTGGATAGAAAATGAGAAATAAGTGAGTTCAGTTCAGTTCAATCACTCAGCCCTGTTCAACTCTTTGTGACCCCATGAATTGCAGCACCCCAGGCCTCCCTGTCCATTACCAACTCCCAGAGTTCACTCAGACTCACGTCCATCGAGTCTGTGATGCCATCCAGCCATCTCATCCTCTGTTGTCCCCCTCTCCTCCTGCCCCCAGTCCCTCCCAGCATCACAGTCTTTTCCAATGAGTCAACTCCTCACATGAGGTGGCCAAAGTACTGGAGTTTCAACTTTAGCATCATTCCTTCCAAAGAAATCCCAGGGCTGATTTCCTTTAGAATTAACTGGTTGGATCTCCTTGCAGTCCAAGGGACTCTCAAGAGTCTTCTCCAAGACCACAGTTCAAAAGCATCAGTTTTTCGGTGCCCAGCTTTCTTCACAGTCCAACTCTCACATTCATACATGACCACTAGAAAAGCCATAGCCTTGACTAGATGGACCTTTGTTGGCAAAGTAATGTCTCTGCTTTTCAATATGCTATCTAGGTTGGTCATAACTTTTCTTCCAAGGAGTAAGCGTCTTTTAATTTCATGGCTGCAGTCACCATCTACTGTGATTTTGGAGCCCAAAATAAGAAGTCTGACACTGTTTCCACATTTATTTTCCATGAAGTGATGGGACCAGATGCCATGGTCTTCATTTTATGAATGTTGAGCTTTAAGCCTACTTTTTCACTCTCCACTTTCACTTTCATCAAGAGGCTTTTTAGTTCCACTTCACTTTCTGCCATAAGCGTGGTGTCATCTGCATATCTGAGGTTATTGATATTTCTCCTGGCAATCTTGATTCCAGCTTGTGCTTCTTCCAGCCCAGTGTTTCTCATGATGTGCTCTGCATATAAGTTAAATAAGCAGGGTGACAAATACAGCCTTGATGTACTCCTTTTCCTATTTGGAACTAGTTTGTTGTTCCATGTCCAGTTCTAACTGTTGTTTCCTGACCTGCATATAGGTTTCCTGCATAGCGACAGGTCAGGTGGTCTGGTATTCCCATCTCTTTCAGAATTTTTCACTTTTTATTGTGATCCACACAGTTAAAGGCCTTGGAATAGTGAATAAAGCAGAAATAGATGTTTTTCTGGAACTCTCTTGCTTTTCCCATGATCCAGCGGATGTTGACAATTTGATCTCTGGTTCCTCTGCCTTTTCTAAAACCAGCTTGAACATCTGGAAGTTCACAGTTCACGTATTGCTGAAGCCTGGCTAGGAGAATTTTGAGCATTACTTTACTAGTGTGTGAGATGAGTGGAATTGTGCAGTAGTTTGAGCATAAGTGGGGAATAAGCGAAGTATATTGTAAATAATATCTGATGTACTTTAGCTTTTAATCCTCTTTCTTTTACTTCATGAGGCTTCAGAGAAGGAGATTGGTTTCTTTACTTCATATAGTTTCAAAATACTTGACACAGAGAATAGATTCATATGAATGGTTTCTAGTGGATCATCACTTGATTGTCATTGTGAAACTCTGGTTCCTGGTTCTTAATCTCTGATGCTCATAGAAAATATATCTCTTAATGATACATCCCTCTACTTGTTTCTGGAAATCCCTATTAGGCTTTCACATAGTGATGCCATGTCATTTAGATTCAATATTTCACAACATCTACCCTTTCCCTTTTTGTTTCCTCTCATGTGGTAACACCTGAAGTGCTATTTTCTGTTCCCATTGTCCTTGGATAAACACAGTCTCCTATAGCTGTTAATGGTGAACCCCAGCAATGATGTTTGCATCTTCCCTTTTGGTCTAATTGATAGGATTCATTGCTATCTGCAGTAATGCTTGATTCCCTTTCAGATGGCAAATATCTCAGTGGATTTATCCATTCTGTATTCTCATGGCAATGGGGGGCAAATATTTCACAAATTCTCTGAGAGACTGTTCCTAAACCTGGAAAATATAAGAGATAATGTGTGAGTATTGGGTAGAACTACTGAACGTTAAAGCCCTAAGTGCCCAGAAGGAATACTGTTGGGGGCACCCAAATTTAGCTGTCTGATTATAATTCCTAACTTTGTGATAGATTATACCCAAAGTTAGTGTTTATCTCCAATTGATTTTTTAAATTGATTTTTTATTGAAGGTTAATTGCCTTACAGAATTGTGTTGTTTTCTGTCAAACTTCAACATGAATCAGCCATAGGTATGCATATATACCCTTCTTTTTGAACCTCCTTCCCATCTCTTGCCCCATCCCTCCAGATTGATACAGAACCCCTGTTTGAGTTTCCTGAGCCATACAACAAATTCCTGTTGGCTGCCTATTTTATATATGGTACTGTAAGCACCCATTCTGCTCTTTTCATACATCTCATCCTCTCCTCCCCTCTCCCCATGTCCATAAGTCTGTTCTCTATGTCTATTTCTCCATTGCTTCTCTGTAAATAAAATTTTTAGTACCGTCTTTCTAGGATCCGTATATATGTGTAAGAAAATGATATTTATCTTTCTTTCTGACTCCCTTCATTCTGTATAATAGGTTCTAGGTTCATCCACCTTATCAGAACTGAGTCAAAGGCTTGCTTTTTTATGGCTGAGTAACATTCCATTATATGTACTTATCACAACTCTTTTATCTATTCATCTATTGATGGACATCTAGGTTGCTTCCATATTCTAGCTATTGTAAATAATGCTGCAGTGAAAATGGTATACATGAGTCTTTTTCAATTTTGGTTTCCTCAGGATATATACCTAGAAGTGGGATTGCTGGGTCATATGGGGGTTTTATTCCTAGTTTTTTAAGGAATTTTCATACCATCTTCCATAGTGGCTGTATCAATTTACATTCCCACCAACAGTGCCAGAGTGTTCCCTTTTCTCCACACACTTTCCAGCATTTATTGTTTGTAGTCATTCTGATGATGGCCATTCTGACTGATGTGAAATGATATCTCATTGCAGTTTTGATTTCCATTTCTCTAACAATGAGTGATGTTGAGTATCTTTTTATGTGTGTGTTAGCCATCTGTGTCTTATTTGAAGAAATGTCTGTTTAAGTCTTTTCTCCACTTTTAGATTAGGTTGTTTGCTTTTCTGGCATTGAGTTGTGTGAGCTGCTTGTATATTTTGGAGATTAAATTAATACTTTGTCAATTGTTTTATTTACTATTATTTTCCCCCATTCTGAGGATTGTCTTTTCACCTTGCTTACAGTTTCCTTTGCTGTGCAAAAGCTTTTAAGTTTAATCAGGTCCCATTTGTTTACTTTTGTTTTTATTTCCATTACTTCAGGAGGTGGGTCATAGAGGATCTTGTTTTGATTAATGTCATTGACTGTTCTATGTTTTCCTCTAAGAGTTTTATAGTTTCTGGTCTTACATTTAGGTCTTTAATCTATTTTGAGTTTATCTTTGGGTATGGTATTAGGAAGTGTTCTAATTTCATTCTTTTACATGTAGCTATCCAATTTTCCCAGCACCATTTATTGAAGAGGCTGTTTTTGACCCATTGTATACTCTTGCCTCCTTTGTCAAAGATAATGTACCATAGGTGCATGGGTTTAATTCTGGGCTTTCTATCTTGTTTCATTGGTCTATATTTCTGTTTTTGTGCCTGTACCATACTGTCTTGATGACTATAGATTTGCAGTATAATGTGAAGTCAGGAAGTTTGATTCCTCCAGCTCCATTCTTCTTTCTCAAGACTGCTTTGACTATTGGGGGTCATTGTGTTTCCATATGAATTGTGAAATATTTTGTTCTAGTTCTTTGAAAAATGCCATTGGTAATTTGATAGGGATTGCATTGAACTCAAATTGCATTTGATAGTATAGTCATTTTTACAATATTGATTCTTCCTACCCGGGAACATGAAATATCTTTCCATCTGTTTATGTCATCTTTGATTTCTTTCATTAATATCTTATAATTTTCTGTGTACAGTTCTTTTGTGTCCTTAGGTAAGTATATTCTTAGATATTTAGTTCTTTTTGTTGCAATGGTGAAAGGATTGATTCCTTAATTTCTTTTTCTGATTTTTCATTGTTAGTAGATAGAAATGCAAGTGATTTTTGCATATTGATTTTGTATCCTGCAACTTCGCTAAATTCACTGATTATTTCTAGTAATTTTATGATAGTATCTTTAGGGTTTTCTATGTACAGTATGATGCCATCTACAAACAGTGAGAGCTTTACTTCTTTTTTTTTTTCCCCAATCTGGATTCCTTTTATTTCTTTTTCTTCTCTGATTGTTGTAGCTAGTACTTCCAGAACTATGTTGAATAATAGTGGTGAAAGTGGACATCATTGTCTTGTTCCTGATCTTAGGGGGAATGTTTTCAGTTCTTCACCATTGAGAATCATGTTGGGCTGTAGGCTTATCATATAGGGCCTTTACTATGTTGAGGTAGGTTCCTTCTATGCCCATTTTTTGAAGGGTTTAATCATAAATTGGTGCTGAATTTTGTCAAATGTTTTTACTTCATCTATTGAGAATATCATATGGTTTTCATCTTTTATTTTGCTAATATGGTGTATCATATTGATTGATTTGTGTATACTGAAGAATCCTTGCATCTCTGGAATAAATCCAAACTGATCATGATATATGAACTTTTTGATGTGTTTCTGAATTCTGTTTGCTAAAATTTTGTTGAGGATTTTTGCGTCTATGTTCATCATTGATATTGGCCTGTATTATTCTTTTTTGTGTGTTGTCTTTGTCTGGTTTCGGTATCGTGATGGTGGCCTCCTAGAATGAGTTTGACAGTGTTCCTTACTCTGCAATTTTGGAAAGAGTTTTAGAAGGATAGGCATTATCTCTTCTGTAAATGGTTGATGGAATTCTCTTGTGAATCATCTGGTCCTGGGCTGTTGTTTTCTGGGAGATTTTTTGATCATAACTTCAGTTTCAGTGCTTGTAATTGAGTAATTCATAATTTCTGTTACTTCCTGATTCAGTCTTAAATATTGAAGTTTTCAAAGAATTTGTCCATTTCTTCCAGGTTATCCATTTTCTTGCCATGTAGTTGTTCATAACAGACTCATAATCCTTTGATTTCTGCATTGTCTGCTATAAAAAGAGCTAGTGGAGGTGATGAAATTCCAGTTGAGCTATTTCAAATCCTGAAAGATGATGCTGTGAAAGTGCTGCACTCAATATGCCAGCAAATTTGGAAAACTCAACAGTGGCCACAGGACTGGAAAAGGTCAGTTTTTATTTCAATTCCAAAGAAAAACAATGCCAAAGAATGCTCAAACTACCACACAATTGCACTCATCTCACACATTAATAAAGTAATGCTCAAAATTCTCCAAGCCAGGCCTCAGCAATAAATGAACCATGAATTCCCTGATGTTCAAGCTGGTTTTAGAAAAGTCAGAGAAACCAGAGATCAAATTGCCAACATCTGCTGGATCATGAAAAAAGCAAGGGAGGTCCAGAAAAACATCTATTTTTGCTTTATTGACTATGCCAAAGCCTTTGACTGTGTGGATCACAATAAACCATGGAAAATTCTGAAAGAGATGGAAATACCAGACCACCTGACCTGCCTATTGAGAAACCTGCATGCAGGTCAGGAAGCAACAGTTGGAACTGGACATGGAAAAACAGATTGGTTCCAAATAGGAAAAGGAGTACGTCAAGACTATATTTGTCACCTTGCTTATTTAACTTATATGCAGAGTATATTATGAGAAACACTGGACTGGAAGAAACACAAGCTGGAATCAAGATTGCTGGGAGAAATATCAATAACCTCAGATATGCAGATGACACCACCCTTATGGCAGAAAATGAAGTGGAACTAAAAAGCCTCTTGATGAAAGTGAAAGTGGAGAGTGAAAAAGTAGGCTTAAAGCTCAACATTCATACAATGATCATAGCATCTGGTCCCATCACTTCATGGGAAATAGATGAGGAAACAGTGGAAACAGTGTCAGACTTTATTTTGGGGGGCTCCAAAATCACTGCAGATGGTGACTGCAGCCATGAAATTAAAAAAAATGCTTACTCCTTGGAAGAAAAGTTGTGACCAACCTAGATAGTACATTCAAAAGAGACATTACTTTGCCGACTAAGGTCCGTCTAGTCAAGGCTATGGATTTTCCTGTGGTCATATATGGATGTGGGATTTGGACTGTGAAGAAGGCTGAACACTGAAGAATTAATGCTTTTGAACTGTGGTTTTGGAAAAGACTCTTGAGAGTCCCTTGGACTGCAAGGATATCCAACCAGTCCATTCTGAAGGAGATCAACCCTGGGATTTCTTTGAAAGAAATGATGCTAAAGCTGAAGCTCCAGTACTTTGGCCACCTCATGCAAAGAGTTGACTCATTGGAAATGACTCTGATGCTGAGAGGGATTTGGGGCAGGAGGAGAGGGGGACGACAGAGGATGAGATGGCTGGATGGCATCACAGACTCGATGGACATGAGTCTGAGTGAACTTCGGTAGATCATGATGGACAGGGAGGCCTGGCATGCTGCAATTCATGGGGTGGCAAAGAGTCAGACATGACTGAGCAACTGAACTGCTGTGAACTCTCCTTTTTCATATCTAATTTTGTTACTTTGTTTTCTTTCTTTTCTTTTCTTGCTGAGACTGGCTAAAGGTTTGCAATTTTATCTTCTGAAAGAACCATCTTTTAGCTTTATTATTCTTTACAATTGCTTCTTTCATTTCATTGTCATTTATTTCTCCTCAGATCTTTATGATTTCTTTTCTTCTACTAATTTGCAGGGGGTGAGGGGTGTTGTTTGTTCTTTTTCCAATTGTTTTTGGTGTAAAGTTAGGTTGTCTATTTGATGTTTTTCTTGTTTCTTGAGATAAGATTGTATTGTTATAAACTTCCCTCTTAGAATGCTTTTTGCTGAATCCTATAGGTTTTGAGTTGTGTTTTCATTGTCATTTGTGTCTAGAAGTGGTTTGATTTCCCTTTTGATTTCTTCAGTAAGCTGTTGGATATTTAGAAACATGTTGTTTAATCTCCATGTGTTTGTGTTTCTTACAGTTTTTTTTTTTTTTTTTTTTTGTAATCAATATCTAGTCTCATAGCATTGTGGTCAGAGAAGATACAATATCAATTTTCTCAAATTTACTAAGGCTTGATTTGTGACCCAAGATGTGGTCTATCCTGGAGAAGGTTTCATGTGCACTGAGGAGAAGGTTTATTCTTCTGCATTTGGATGGACATCAATCTGACTCATTTCATCCAATGTATTATTTATTTAAGACGGTACTTACTCATTAATTTTCTGTTCTGATAATGTGTTCATTGGTGTGAGTGGGATGTTGATATTTTCTACTTTTATTATGTTTTTGTCAACTTCTCCTTTTTTGTCTGTTAGTGCTTGTCTTATGTATTGAGGTGCTCCTATGTTGGGTGCACAGATATTTACAATTGTTATGTCTTCCTCTTAGATTGATCCCTTGATCATTATGTAGTGTCCTTCCTTATCTCTTGTAATCTTTATTTTAAGGTCTATTTTGTCTGATATGAGGATTGCTACTCCAGCTTTCTTTTGCTTCCCATTTGCATGGAAAATATTTTTCCATCCTCTTACTTTCAGTCTATATGTGTATTTAAGTCTGAAGTGAGTTTCTTATAGATAGCATATATAGGGGTCTTGTGTTTGTATCCATGATTCAGTCAGTCTATGTGTTTTGCTTGGAGCATTTAATCCATTTACATTTGAAGTCATTATTGATATATATGTTCCTATTGCTATTTTCTTATTATTTGGGGTTGATTTTGCAGCTCTTTTTTCTTCTCGTGTTTCTTGACTATATAAGTCCCTTTAACATTTGTTGTTAAGCTGGTTTGGTGGTACTGAATTCTCTTAACTTTTGCTTGTTTGTAAAGCTTTTTATTTCTCCATCAGTGTTGAATGAGGTCCCTGTAATCTTGGTTGTAGATATTTTTCTTTCAGTACTTTAAATATATCCTGCCATTCCCTTCTGGCCTGCAGAGTTTCTGCTGAAAGATCAGCTGTTAAACCTATGGCATTTCCCTTGTATGTTAATGATTGCTTCTCCCTTGCTGATTTTAATATTTTCTTTTTGTGTTTAGTCTTTGTTAGCTTGATTAGTACCCACTCCAGTGTTCTTGCCTGGAGAATCCCAGGGACAGGGGAGCCTGGTGGGCTGCCGTCTATGGGTTCACATAGAGTCGGACACAACTGAAGTGACTTAGCAGCGGCAGCAGTAGCTTGATTAGTAAGTGTCTTGGCATGTTTCTCCTTGGATTTATCCTGTATGGGACTCTTTGTGCCTCTTGGGCTTGATTTGGAATTTCCTTTCCTGTGTTGGGGAAATTTTCAACTATAACCTCTTCAAAACTTTCTTACTCTTTTTCTCTTCTTCTTCTGGGACCCTTATAATTCAAATGTTGGTGCATTTGATATTATCCCTGAGGTCTCTGTGACTATCCTTAGTTCTTTTCATTCTTTTTTACTTTATTCAGTTTTTCAGAAGTTATTTCCATCAGCCTATCTTCTAGCTCACTGATTCATTCTTCTGGTTCATGTTTCTGCTATAGATTCCTTCTAAAGTATTTTTAATTTCAGTAATTGTGTTTTTTGTCTGTGTTTATTGCTTAATTCTTTTGTGTCTTTCTTCATTGATTCTTGCATTTTCTCCATTTTGTTTTCAAAGTGTTTGGTCATCTTTACTATTATTATTCTTAAAAAAATTTTTTTTTTTTCATGTAGTTTGCCTATTTCCTCTTCATTTATTTTGACTTCCTTATTTCTAGTTTGTCCATTCATTAACGTATTGTGTCTCATTTTTCCAGGCTTCAGGGCTGAATTCTTTCTTCCTTTTGGTTTTCACCCTCTTAAGGTTTGTCCAGAGTTTTCTGTAAGCTTCATATAGAGTGAGATTTGTGCTGAGATTTTGTTTGTTTTTGTTTTTCCTCTGATGGACAAGGCTGAGTGAGGCGGTAATCCTGTCTGCTAATGATTGGATTTGTAGTTTTGTTTTGTTTGTGTGGTTTTTTTTGAATTATATTATATTTTATTTATTTATTTTACTTTAAAGTATTTTATTGGTTTTGCCATACATCAACATGAATCTGCCACGGGTGTACATGTGTTCTCAATCTTGAAATCCCCTCCTAACTCCCTCTCATTGTTTATTGTTTAGATGGAACTCCTGCACAGGGTGCTACTGGTGGTTGGATGATGCAGAGTCTTGTATTCAAGTGGTTTCCTTTGTTAAAATTCTCACTATCTGATAATCCCTAGGGTTAGCTCTCTGGTAGTCTGTGGACTTGGAGTCAGTGCTCCTACTCCAAAAGCTCAGGGCTTGATCTTTGGTCAGAAACGAAGATTCCACAAGTGGTTTCTTATAGCATAAATGAGATTAAAACAAATATCCAAAAATGAGAAACCAAAGATGAACCCAAATAAAATTGACAGTTACAAAATCAGGAAAATAACAATTAAAATAATGGAATATAGACATATACATACACATCCATGAGCAAAGTCAAAACAGTCTAACGAATAAAGAACAATAGATTGTTCTGGTGAACAAGGGAAATCAAAATCATATTTGGCAGTTAAGAACAAAACTAGCTAAAGCCCAAACTGGAAAACAAAACTGAAGCAAGGTGACAAGTGGGGAATAAAGCAATGAAAACAAAACTAACAAATATGTTGAGAGGAAAGGAAAAAAAAATAAAAGATAAGCAAAGTTAAATAAAAGTAGATAAAGAAGATTTATATACATTTAAGTTTAATTGCAAGGGGAAAAGAACAGTAGGAAAAGCAAAAAAAAAAGTACAAATGTAGAAAAATAATAATAGGCTTAACAAGTTAAAATTGAAAAATAAAAGGGGGAAAACTCCACAGAACTGCAAAAGCCCAATGTAGAACCAGATATTTATAACAACATAAAAAAAAATGTGACTAAGAAAAATGTTAAAACCCTCAAAATCTTAATTATATCTGCCAATATAATCGACAAGTGCCAATATAATCAACAAAGGGGGGAAAATTCAAAAGAATCTACAGAACAAGCCAAAACATAAATATGATAAATGTTTTTTTCTCGAGTCACTGCTATCAGAGTCTTTTCCATCGCTGGCAGTCACAGTCCACCTCATCTCCCTAGAATGCCCTCCAACATTGTGCTGATCTCTGGACCTGCTGTGGGGGGTAGCTCAGATTCTAATCTGGTCCTGTTCCTGTGTGTTCTTGCCTCTGATGCCCACGGCTATTTGAACTAGTGTTTTTTTTTTTTTTTTTTCCTCATCTCCCTAGAATGCCCTCCAACATTGTGCTGATCTCTGGACCTGCTGTGGGGGGTAGCTCAGATTCTAATCTGGTCCTGTTCCTGTGTGTTCTTGCCTCTAATGCCCACGGCTATTTGAACTAGTGTTTTTTTTTTTTTTTTCTTTTGTGGGAACTCTCAATGACCTTTTATATATTCCATGGACAAAGAGTCTGTCTAATTGATTGTGTGGTTTTAATCTGCAGCTTGCACAGCTGGTGGGAAGGTTTTGCATCTTCTTCCTAAGCCTCATTGCCCCTGGGTCTCAATTGTGGTTTTATTTCCACCTCTGCATATCAGTCCTCCACTGGGGTTACCCCTGAGGTTGTCCTGGAGGACTTGGGTTTGCCCCTGTGAGGGCCAGGTGTGGAGGTGGTTCAGCTGCTTGGGTTGCAGGGGTTCTGGCAGCACCAGGTACTCAGGGGAGTTAGCAGCTAGGGCAGCAGGAAATATAGTGCTCTAGAAGTGTATGGCAACCAGTACTGGCCAATACACTACAGTATTCTTGCCTGGAGAACCCCTCTCCCTGACAGAGAAGCTTAGTGGGCCACAGTTTACAGGGTCACAAAAAATCAGACACAACTGAAGTGACCTTGCACTCATAGACTCAAGACTCTTTTTGTCTGTGGCAGCTCTGCCCCAGTGATAGTTGAGCATGAAGGTGGTGCAGCTGCTTCGCTTGCGGGAACCCTGGTGACACCAAGTGTGCAAGGACTCGGACTGCCTCTGCCACAGGAGTTATGGCCCTATCAGAGTCTTTTTTTGAGTCTCTTGCAGCTGGCGATCAGAAGGCCTCTTTGGCTAGTCTTTCTTTGTAGCTCTGCCTGTTCAGGAGCTTAGAGGGCTCCCTTGCTTGGCGTCCTTCTCTGTTGTTTGGTGCATCAGGCACATAGAGGGGCCCCCCTGGCTAGGGTGCTACTCTGTGGTTCAGTGCATCAGATGTTTGATGGGCCAGCCTCTCTATTGTTCAGCTGTTGATGCTGGTGTGTGGCTAGAGAGAGAGAGAGACTACAGTGATGGTTCTACTCCCTACGTCTGACTCAGCAGTATCGCCTTGCTTCCATGGCTGCTCGGCTTTCCTCCAGGCATTTTCCACCACAATCTCTTCCCTCAGCTCTCCTCAATCCATTTCCTGCAGTCAACAGCAGCTCTCACCCTGAAATTAAGATGTGTATAAGAGACAGATGCAATGTTTATATATCTAGTATAGATTCAAAGAGTTTAGTCTTTTTTAAAAAATTACTTTTTATGATGGTTAGTTGAATTTTCTAAAAGCATTCTGGATACTTTAAAGGGTCTGCATATAATCTCTATTACACCCCCATCCCCTCACCCACCCCCCTCGCCCCAACATGAAGGTATGACAGCTATTATTGAACAGCAACAGCAAAAGAAAATAAGAGGTTAAGTACTTTGCCCAAGGTCACTTAAACTAGTATATGGTTTATGTATACTAGTATATAGGTCCAAATTATTATGTGGATTCAAACTCAAGTCTTTATAACTCCAAAATCCCTACTTATGTAAGGTCAAAGGAACTTTATGGGCTTCCCTGATGTCTCAGTGGTAAGAAATCTGCCTGCAGTTCAAGAAACCTGGATTACATCCCTGGGTCGGGAAGACCCCCTGGAGGAGGAAATGACACTCACTCCTGTATTCTTGCCTGGAGAATTCCATGGGATCTCAAAGAGTCAGATGACTGAATGAGCATACACGCACAAGCAAAGGGACTCTAAATTTCCTTAGAGGTTTGATCTAATTAATTCTCTTAAATTGCTTGGATTGAGAAGATGGGAAATAAGTAACTTTCTCAAAGTAGCAAAAAAGTTGAGGGACTCCTAGAATAGAATCAATTGCTATATCCACTTTACACTTTTACTTTTAATTAGTTCAAATTGGTTAGTTGGATTCTGTTTTTAATCATGTTTTCTAAAAGATTAACCAGGCAGTCCTGATGAAGCAGTACATTCTTGATTGTATAAAGATGTTAAATAGCCTAAAGGTTTCTATCACATTTTGCTATACAATATGATTTGTGAGGATATTTTCTTTCAAAATACAGTTATAGTTAGAATTTATAACACGGAACAACTACATAGGGTGATAGAGATACCTAGCCTACATAGGTGTTTTGGAAATTTTTGAGACCATATGATAAATGGAAGCCAAAGTGGTTTTCTGTTTTGATTTCTGGCTCCTATTAAGAATCATTAAAAATTTTGATATTATAATGCTGCCAGTGATTTGATGCAGAATGTAGTGTCCACAGATTGGCCAGTTTGTTACTAGCTGAGATGATTAATTGAGAAATCTAAGGTCATTCCATGATAAATACTGTTAAGTTTCTGCAAGCCATAAAAGGGAATTTAAATTTATTTACTGACTATACTTCATTATAAGTCTTTATAAATTTAATTAGCAGATAGTACTCAGAAATAAATGGAAAAGTTTATTTTCCAAGTTGAGCACCAAGTTGAGCTAGCTTGGCCTTTTACTGCTTTAAAAAACAATTCGCCTACTTTGACTCTACTCTTCTTGTTCTGTGATCTGTGAAAGGAGAAAAATTAGGGCAGGTAACAGGTAGTATTAAATAGCTGGTATGATCTTGTGCATTATACCTTAAGTTGAAGTTGACACTTAATGCAGATTCCTACTAATTCTGTTTTCTGAAATATATGTAGCTCCATTTTTGTAACTTTATGAGTTATATTTCTTTATGGGTTTTTCCAGTAAATTCTTTCATGCATTAGCCCTTTCAAGACTAGTAACACCATGTAGGCAAGTAATTTTTGTCTGTCTTTTACATCTAAATCCTTCTGTTAGAAATTCTGCTGTCGTGGCCCCAGAAGCAAGCAGGTCCATTTTTTTGTTTCTGTTTTTTTGTTTTGGGAAGAGTGCCATAAAACATCAGAGTTGCTGGTGGCAGGAAAACACTGAGAATTACAAATTCAGCAGAAAACAGTGTTGTGTTGCTTTTTGAAAGTCCTACATAAATGGTGCTTAATGTTTTGAGAATCTCTAAGACTATTGGTTGTTAAAATGAAGGTTTAATATCTGTGAGGGTGGGATCTTGAGGTTCTACATTTTAACAAACTGCCAATGTAGATGTTATTTGGTATACATTTTTAGAATAGTAAGGCTCTGTAATTCTTGGTACCTCCAATCACCTATCTTGATATTTTGTTAAATGTTTTGAAAAAGCATTCTACTTTATTCTGGCACTTGATACTTATACTAACCCCTTTATTAGAGCAAAGCGCTTGAGCTCTTTCTACTTCCGTTTTTTTTGTTGTTTTTTTTTGTTTGTTTTTTTGGCTGTGCTGGGTCTTCACTGTTGTACTTGTAAGCAGCCTTTTCATTGTGGTGGCTTCTCTTGTTGTGGAGCACAGACTCTAGGCTCACACGCTTCAGTAGTTGCAGCATGAGGGCTCAGTAGTTATGGCCCATTGTCTTAATTGCTCTTTGCCATGTGGGATCTTCCCAGACCAGGGATCGAACCCTTGTCCCCTGCACTGGCAGGTGGATTCGTAACCACTGGACCGCCAGGGGAGTCCCTCTGGTTCAGTTCTGTAAGCATGGACTTATACTTACTACTTATCTATGACAAGTGTAAACAGTTCTCTCTGTTTTGGTCTTGTCTTGTACCAATAAAAGTAAAAGATTTTAGAATCAGCAAGAGAGGAGGCTATATAATATAATGGCTAGCAGAATAGAGATTTTGGGTTTCTGATCAAATCTACCACTTACCAGGCTTATGACTTTGAACAAGTTACTCAACCTTGCATAGCCCCAGTCTTGAGGTTGCTGTGAAGATGAAAAAAGATAATCTGTTTGGTACCATGACTGGCACGTAGCTGTTACCAAGAGAAAGGCAAGTAAGCTTTGTGAAAATATTGCCTTGTCCCAAGTCATTAAGATTCTGGCTGGATAGTGATCTGAAGTTGAGAAAGACAGCCTTAAGGAACACTGGGAACTGAACTAGAGGACACCACTTTCAGTTCAGTTCAGTCGCTCAGTCGTGTCTGACTCTTTGCGACCCCATGAATCGCAGCACGCCAGGCCTCCCTGTTCATCACCATCGCTTGGAGTTCACTCAGACTCACGTCCATCGAGTCGGTGATGCCATCCAGCCATCTCATCCTCTGTCGTCCCCTTCTCCTCCTGCCCCCAGTCCTTCCCAACATCAGAGTCTTTTCCAATGAGTCAACTCTTCGCATGAGGTGGCCAGAGTACTGGAGTTTCAGCTTTAGCATCATTCCTTCCAAAGAAATCCCAGGGTTGATCTCCTTCAGAATGGACTGGTTGGATCTCCTTGCAGTCCAAGGGACTCTCAAGAGTCTTCTCCAACACCACAGTTCAAAAGCATCAATTCTTCGGTGTTCAACCTTCTTCACAGTCCAACTCTCACATCCATACATGACCATAGGAAAAACCATAGCCTTGACTAGACGGACCTTAGTCGGCAGAGTAATGTCTCTGTTTTTGAATATGCTATCTAGGTTGGTCATAACTTTTCTTGCAAGGAGTAAGCGTCTTTTAATTTCATGGCTGCAGTCACCATCTGCAGTGATTTTGGAGGCCAAAAAAAGAGTCTGACACTGTTTCCACTGTTTGCCCATCTATTTCCCATGAAGTGATGGGACCGGATGCCATGATCTTTGTCTTCTGAATGTTGAGCTTTACGCCAACTTTTTCGCTTTCCTCTTTCACTTTCATCAAGAGGCTCTCTAGTTCTTCTTCACTTTCTGCCATAATATGATCTTTGTCTTCTGAATGTTGAGCTTTACGCCAACTTTTTCGCTTTCCTCTTTCACTTTCATCAAGAGGCTCTCTAGTTCTTCTTCACTTTCTGCCATAAGGGTGGTGTCATCTGCATATCTGAGGTTATTGATATTTCTCCCAGCAATCTTGATTCCAGCTTGTGTTTCTCCCAGTCCAGCGTTTCTCATGATGTACTCTGCGTATAAATTAAATAAGCAGGGTGACAATATACAGCCTTGACTTACTCCCTTTCCTATTTGGAACCAGTCTGTTGTTCCATGTCCAGTTCTAACTGTTGCTTCCTGACCTGCATACAGATTTCTCAAGAGGCAGGTCAGGTGGTCTGGTATTCCCATCTCTTAAAGAATTTTCCAGTTTATTGTGATCCATACAGTCAAAGGCTTTGGCATAGTCAATAAAGCAGAAATAGATGTTTTTCTGGAACTCTCTTGCTTTTTCCATGATCCAGCGGATGTTGGCAATTTGATCTCTGGTTCCTCTGCCTTTTCTAAAACCAGCTTGAACATCAGGAAGTTCACAGTTCACGTAGGAGCAATAAAAACTCTTAAGAAAAATGCTGTATGCTAGCTTTGAGGATAGAAAAGTAGAGAAGGGAACTTTGAGACTGTTTTTAGTTCTCTGAAAGTAAGGAGGAGGCATAAGAGAGGAAAAGACGAAAAAGGCACAGAGAAAAAGATGAGTAGAATAAAGAAGTGCTCCCATAGTGGTGCCCTCTAGTTCAGTTCCCAGTGTTCCTTAAAGCTATCTTTCTCAACTTCAGATCATTGCAGATCACTCTCCAGCCAGAATTGCAAACTCCTGATTTATCCCACCTCTCCTTCCCCTTTGGTAATCATAAGTTTGTGTCTATGAGTCCGTTTCTGCTTTAGAAATAAAAGTTCATTTGTATCTTTTAAAAATTGTTTTTAATTGACAAAGTTTTATTTTTGGCTGTGCTGGGCCTTCGTTGCTGCATGTTCGCTTTCTCGAGTTGCAGTGAGTGTGGGCTTCTCTTCATAAGCCTACGTGTGGACTTAGTTGCTCCAGGACATGTGGGATCTTCCTGGCCCAGGGATTGAAGCCATGTCCCCTGCATTGGCAGGCAGATTCTTAACCACTCGACCACCAGGGAAGTCCCTGTATCATTTTTTTAGATTCCACATATAAGTGGTAGCATATTATATTTGCTCGATTTATTTCACTTGGTATGATAATCTAAAGGTCCATCCATGTTGCCACAAGTGACATTATTTCACTTTTTATGGCTAAGTAATATTCTATTGCATATGTATGCATCACATCTTCCCTATCCATTTGTCTGTCAATGGACACTTAGATTGCTTCCATATCTTGGCTATTGTAAATAGTGCTGCTATGAAAATGAAGCTGCATGTTTCTTTTTGAATTAGAGTTTTCATCTTTTCTGGATACAGGTCCAGGACTGTTGTTAATTTTAAATGTAAAGGAGACAGAACCAAATTCTTGAATCTTCAGGTTTCATTGATTAAAGTAAATTAAATCAAGATATTTATTGAATATCTATTGAATGTTTGCATATTAGATTCTGGGAGAGTGGAGGTGGGTATCCTTTAGTAGGAGTCCAAGTGTACTCCTGTAGACTTTGTAATCGGTTTGAGTGCTGCCTCTTCCATTTACCAATAGGTGATCTCAGGCAAGTTACTAGACTTTTCTGAGTGGTACTATATGGTTTCAAAAAGTATTTTAAACATTACCTTACTTAATCCTAGGAGCCACCCTATAAGGTTAATTGGGTTGATACTATCATCATGTTCAGAGAGGGTTACCTACTTCCCTACTTTTAGTAGTTGGCATGCTGTGGGGGAGACAAGTGAGAGCGTGGTTTGTTGGCAATGTAATGTCTCTGCTTTTGAATATACTATATAGGTTGGTATAACTTTCCTTCCAAGGAGTAAGCATCTTTTAATTTCATGGCTGCAGTCACCATCTGCAGTGATTTTGGAGCCCCCCAAAATAAAGTCAGCCACTGTTTACACTGTTTCTCCATCTATTTCTCATGAAGTGATAGGACCGGATGCCATGATCTTAGTTTTCTGAATGTTGAGCTTTAAGCCAACTTTTTCACTCTCCTCTTTCACTTTCATCAAGAGGCTTTTTAGTTCCTCTTCACTTTCTGCCATAAGGGTGGTGTCATCTGCATATCTGAGGTTATTGGTATTTCTCCCAGCAATCTTGATTTCAGCTTGTGTTTCTTCCAGCCCAGTGTTTCTCATGATGTACTCTGCATATAAGTTAAAGACAGACTTGAGTTTGAATCCTAGGGCTAGCACCTTGACCATATTCCTCATATATTTGTAGCTTATGGAACTAATTCAACCTGTCTCAGGATTACTGTGGGTTAAAGGAGGTTAAGGGCTTTCTTATTGCTTTATCTCTTGTTCTTGCCACATGATAGGCACTCAGTAAATATTTCTTGAGTAAATAAATATCTGACATAGTAGGCATTCATGGGAGATTTCTTCCCTTCTAAGTCTGTTCCTCTATTCTTGCCTCTAGAACTAATTGAACTTGAAGCCCAGTTTGTGTTTAAGGCTTTGTTTTGTTTTTAAATTAATCTTCTTGATTAGGTAACATTTAGGGTTATCAGTTCAGTTCAGTTCAGTTCAGTCGCTCAGTAGTGTCCCACTCTTTGCGACCCCATGAATCACAGCACACCAGGCCTCCCTGTTCATTACCATCTCTCGGAGTTCACTCAGACTCACGTCCATCGAGTCGGTGATGCCATCCAGCCATCTCATCCTCGGTCATCCCCTTCTCCACCTGCCCCCAATCCCTCCCAGCATCAGAGTCTTTTCCAATGGGTCAACTCTTTGCATGAGGTGGCCAGAGTACTGGAGTTTCAGCTTTAGCATCATTCCTTCCAAAGAAATCCCAGGGTTGATCTCCTTCAGAATGGACTGGTTGGATCTCCTTGCAGTCCAAGGGACTCTCAAGAGTCTTCTCCAACACCACAGTTCAAAAGCATCAATTCTTCGGTGTTCAGCCTTCTTCACAGTCCAAGTCTCACATTCATACATGACCACAGGAAAAACCACAGCCTTGACTAGACGGACCTTAGTCGGCAAAGTAATATCTCTGCTTTTGAATATGCTGTCTAGGTTGGTTATAACTTTTCTTGCAAGGAGTAAGCATCTTTTAATTTCATGGCTGCAGTCACCATCTGCAGTGATTTTGGAGCCCAAAAAAAGGAAAGTCTGACACTGTTTCCACTGTTTCCCCATCTATTTCCTATGACGTGATGAGACCAGATGCCATGATCTTTGTTTTCTGAATGTTAAGCTTAAAGCCAACTTTTTCACTCTCCTCTTTCACCTTCATCAAGAGGCCCTTTAGCTCCTCTTCACTTTCTGCCATAAGGGTGGTATCATCTGCATATCTGAGGTTATTGATATTTCTCTTGATTCCAGCTTGTGTTTCTTCCAGTCCAGCATTTCTCATGATATACTCTGCATGTAAGGTAAATAAGCAGGGTGACAATTACAGCCTTGACATACTCCTTTTCCTATTTGGAACCAGTCTGTTGTTCCTTGTCCAGTTCTAATAAAAAGGGCAAATTTACATTTTCAAATGATTTTTTTCAGTAGAAGGGAGGTTACTGAAAACCTTTATTATACATGAAACTAGTTTTTTGGTTGTTGTTAAGCTCCTCAAATTTTAATGTGTTTTTATCACTCTCTGTTACTAGACTACTATATTTTACTTGCTGTAATACTAAAATGAATCAACCATGTATGCACTCAAAGTAGCACAGATCATAGTTTACAAACCTGGCATGATCTTAAAATTAGAAATATGGTTTTGTTTTAATTATTTATGCATAGCAAATTAGCATTACAATATATATTTAGTTTATTGACTGTCACTAAAGCTGGCTTTATGTGACTTTTTGAAAATGTAGAAATTTTCCCCTTTATATGGAATTAATGTTATACATTTTTTTTAGAGTCTTATCCATTATATTAATATATGCACATATCTAAGTATTTGATGTTCTACATTGGGCTGTGAGTTCCTGAAGAGTGGGGACCATTTTGTTCATTCTTGTATTCTTGCTACTTAAGCTTGTGCCTATCAGTAATATAGCTGTGTTGTGTTTATTGTGAGACAGGATACTTAGTCCGAATCAAGGGCCTTCTTAGGGATTTTAAATTTTTATTTTTGCTCTAGATATTTGGAACTTAAACTCTGTATGAGTTGCTACTGCATTATGTGGTTAGAAAACAAATATTATTTTGAAATTTTCAATAATCAGTAAGATACTTAGTAATAAATGAGGTATATTTTGAAAGATTTATTCAATCTTTAGATTTATTTTTAAAAGATTTTATTAATCTTTCTGTGAAAAGGTAATAATATTACTTTGTAGTTTCTAAAGTCCTTGTAGTAGTGAGTTGAAAGTTACTCATATTAATTAAAGGCATGCTGTGTACTAAGCATTCTACACAAGCTTTTTATAAAACATGCTTTGCTTAGGATAAAGCTGTTTTAGCTCTATGATATTTATAAAGGTGGCTTCAGAGTTTGTTTATCGTTTTTCTTAAGCATTCTTACGGTACCTGATAACTAAATAATAGAGATCATGTTTAGACCCTCCGGTTCCCTTTCCCATCGGATCTAAACCCTGGTCTTGGTGGTCGTAAAGGGAGGAATAGTAGTACTGAAACTGTGCTCGGAGTGTGTGCTGTATAGCATGTGGGCTAGTTTCAGACAAGGTTTAAAAAAACGAAATCATGTTTAGGTGGGAAATCCAGTTTTTCTTATTTAAGTTTAGTCTCTGAATGTGAGTAATATTACACTTTTTTTCTTTTTAAAAATAATATTTTAATAACTGGTCCTAAGTGACCTGTCTTTCTTGGTATGCGAGGTATTATATTCTACCTTCTTTTTGTCTTTGAAACAGATTTATTTGAAAATGTCTGTGAGTCTTCAATGAAGAGAAACGAACTTAAGGATCTGAAGGATAATATTGGCTTCAGGGGTCATAAGCCACTTAACAGCATCACTGTGTCAAAGAAACGCAATTGGCTATATCAAAGTACTCTGAGATCTTTTAATTTGGAAGAAGAAAATAGGAAATGCCAAGATATAAGTCATTTATCTGTTTCACCTATTTCTCTACCTAAACAGCAGCTGTCACAACCTTTTCTCAAATCATCTGAAGAATATTGTACGTATATGGTGTGTAATGCTACAGATTCCTCATTATCAAGAAACTGCTCATTAGACTTTAACGAGGAAAATGATGCAGATGATGAAGGAGAAATATGGTACAACCCCATTCCTGAGGACGATGACTTTGGCATTTCAAATGCCTTGAGTTTTGGTGCGACAGGCTTGCTGCTCTGAAGTTTCCTGATGTCAGTTTGAGAGTTTTATCTGGCAGTGACCCAATGAGAGCAGAGCGGGACACTGAAGATTTGCTCTGCTCTTCTGAACACACAGGGGATGTTCAGACCGCACAGTCAGACGAGATAAGTCCTGTGGATTCCCTCTGTCCCACGGAGTTTGTGCAGCAGTACAAGCAAAGGCACAGACACAAGATGCAAGAACGGGTAATTCTAGAGGACAGTCCCATGTTGAAATCTCCTTTTTCAGGTAAAGATGATCATATATCTGCCATTTCTTCTTTCATTTTCATTTCTGTGGCAGTATCTAAAAGTAAGTATAGATGTTTATTGTAGCCTTGAACCTTTCCTTACAATGTGAGTGTATTTTCATGAAACTAAAACTCAAAAAGATTTATAAACACTTTTATGTACATGCTGGTTTAAATATTCCTGTCACAGACTTGGTTTTGTAAGGGGTGAAGGAGCTGGAATCCTGCACCAACTTTTAGTGTGTATGGTGTGGTTTAATATGTCTGTCCATCGAGGCAGTAATCACGTTTCCCTTAGTTGAAAGAATGGAGTCACGGGGACTGGAAAAGATGTATTCTTTATGTATGTCTTGTTTTGCTTCATTCATGTATTCATTCATTCACACCTACCCTGGCCAAAGATGAAAAATTCTGTGTTCAGTATACTAGTAGTCATTAGTTTTCACTTTTGTGCCTGCATCTCCTCAGAAACAAAGGAAGAGAAGAGAAAAAGAGACCAGAGGTGAAAGTAAATATTTTGCAAATAGGTGCTACAATACATACGGAACCCAGAAAGGAAGTAACTGAATATATATTAGGTTGAATCATATGAAATTGCCAATATTTAACAGCTTTTGACTTGAAAAGAAACTCATATTTCATATAGTTCAAGCTAATGGTTTTATTCTTCTTTGATTTCTGTTGTGCTTCTTTTAAAATTTAGTCCCAGATATAGTACCTAGAAAACAGAGCATAAGCACTTTTGAAGTGAAGTGAAATTCCTCAGTCGTGTCTGACTCTCTGAGACCCAGGGCAGAATCCTGGAGTGGGTAGCCTTTCCCTTCTCCAGGGGATATTCCCAACCCAGGGACTGAACCCAGATCTCTCACATTGCAGGCAGATTCTTTACTAGCTGAGCCACAAGGGAAGCCCAAGAATACTAGAGTGGGTAGCCTATCCCTTCTCCAGTGGATCTTCCCAACCCAGGGATCATACCAGGGTCTCCTGCATTGCAGGTGGATTCTTTACCAACTGAGCTATAAGGGAAGCCCTAAACACTTTTAGTTGCAATTATTAAGTATTGTTTAGAAAGCAGTTCTATTTTATATCAAGGCATTTTAATTTAGAAAATTTCAAATGATACAGAATATTCAACTACGTGGAGTGTAGCAGGTGTTGTTAGTACTTGTCCATATACATTGGGTGTTATTTATTTAAATGGTGGCAGCCTACTTCCAAACATCAGTATCTGCATCTCTACTTGGAGGACTCCTTCCAAAGTGTTAGGGAGTATCCTGCAGGTCTGCCTGAGAGTGCCCTTCAACTCCTGATTGACAGGAGTTGGTGTAGACCTACACCAGCTCTCTCCACCCTTGTTGGGATAATTCTACATTTTTTTCCATTTTTCTCATGAAATTAAACTCTAGTTACCCTTAGTGGTAGCAGGCTTGATAATTCACCTTGAATTTTCTCCTGAATTTTCTCACTTTATTGCTGATATTTTTTTACTCTACAAATAAACTACTTGCATTTGGATCCTTTTCTCAGGGATGTGAGAAGGAGTAAATGTTACATTGATACGAAAAAAAAAAAAAGTTAAAAAACAGTGTGAAGTATATGATGTTAATTTTGAAAGAAATAATGAAAAGCTATACTGGAAATGTTAATACCTGACTCCCCCACCCCCAACCCCCAGTGTTGGGATTAAAATTTTGTGTGTGTGTGCATATCTAAGTATAAACTGATTTTCCACAGTGACTGTGTGTTTCTTTTGTAATGTGGATGGGAAGAGTAATAAATGGTATATAAAGTAATACTTTGAAACACAGGTTGAGATCCAGGTGGAGTGATGAGGAAAGCTTGCAGGAGAAGGGCAGACAGATCGTGATGGGTGTGGAATGGTGCAGAAGAGGCAAGAGGGCATTAAGTATAAGAGCAGTGTTAGAAAGTCAGTGTATGTCAAATGAGATACACTTTAAGTTACTGTCTTTAAACTTTATTATTTTGTGTTTGTCGCAAATTGTGAATCTGTTAAGAGGACAGACATTACCGAAAAAACAAAAAACCACCCAAATTTGAAAGTACAGAAGGATGTCAATTATGTCTCCTTTCTTAGTTATTCTTCTCTTAAGCTTACTGTTATAACAAGTACATTCCTATGTTGACCAGAGGAGATATTTAGACGATTCATTTATATAATCTTTTTTTTTGTTTTAATGTGATCAGAAAGGTTATTTACCTAAAGTGATAATGTTTTCTTTAGCAACACTGGCAAAAATCTGTTGAGAAATAGGCAGAGAGAATGGTTAAATTTCAAAATAATGTTTTGATTAAGAAATAGGAAAGTTCAAGTATTTTTAATATAAATGATGGTTTTATGATCATCCTGACACAATTATGACTGTTTTTTGCCTATTAACTTTTGGATATATATGTACCTTTTATCTAGTTGCTGTCATAGTGGACTATTTTTAGGTTTTGCTGATTTCACTTATTATGTATACTTTGTATTCTTACATGTGGTGGTGGTTTAGTCGCTAAGTCGTGTCTGACTCTTGCGACCCCATGGACTGTAGCCTGATTCTCCAGGCAAGAATACTGGAGTGGGTTGCCATTTCCTTTTCCACGGGATCTTCCTAACTCAGGAATCAAACCTGGCTCTCCTGCATTGCAGGCAGATTCTTTACCGACTAAATTACAAGGGAAACCCCATTCTTACATGTTAATGTTATTGTTCCCCAATTTTTATAGTATTTAATTGGGTTGATGTGCCCTATTTGACTGGTTCCTTATTGTTAGATGTTAATAGAATGTTTCCACTACTACTATGGTGATCTTTATCATGATCTGTTTTGCTTCATTAAGATTGATTACTATTAGTAGCCTCTTACTTGGTCTTTACAGCTGGTAACTACTAAAGGTAATTTCTATATTGTATTTCCTAAAAAGTTTATAGTTTACAGGCAACTAACAATTGGTTAATTCAATTATTCAATAAACTTTTATTTCCTACTGTGTGCCATGTACTGTTCTAGGTGCTGAAGGGAATGTGCCAGTTTCAGTTGATTCTAGTCTGGTTCATAAATTTATATTGAAGGAGTTTTCCTTTTTTGCTTTCCCTAGAACGTCCCATGAATGGAGGAGCCTGGTGCAGGCTACTGTCCATGGGGTCACAAAGAAGTAGACATGACTGAGCAACTTCACTTTTCTTTTCTTTCTTTATAAGCTATAGCTAATCTGTGATTTGATTAGTATAATTGTGGTTTAATTTTAAGTGAATGTTGAACTTGGTTCATCATATTTCAGCTCTTGGATTTTATAAAAACAAAGCTTTTTTGTTTCAATAAATTCAGTCTTGCCTGCAGTAGAAATATGTTCTTTAAAAAGTCATTATATTGGATTTACTCTTTATTTAATAAAACCTAGAACAATGTTGTATACTGGGTAGCTTCTTTAGGCCATGATAAAATAGATAGATTGTATGCTACAGCAAGACTCTGATTACTGTAGAATATTTTAGACCAGTAAACCAGTAGAATTGTACTACAGTTTACAGTATAAGGGAATGCTTTGTCTAGTTTATTAAACACTCCATTTCTTATTAGTTATGTACCAGAGAAGCCCAACAGGCATACTTAAAATAGTCCTTTCCCTATAAAGAAACTATTTTGTCAATAGGACACATAAAGAAGGATGGAGACAGGACTATTTAGACTATTGTAATACTTTGAAGAAAGGTCATTTAATCTATTGATTTTTTGAAATGAGTAAACACTTTTCTCAGTTTAATTGTCAAATGTACTACATAGAGTAGCCTCTGGTACTAGAGTCATTAAGAATCTTTATAAGGAATAATTAGATAAAATATGAAAAATTAAATTTTAAACAATTGGGATAGTTTGAACTGAACTGAATGCAACTTTACTGAAAGTGGGCTTGGGCAAAGATATACAGTAGCACCCCATTATACAGCTGTTCCACCATACAGCTGTAGCAGATGCAAGGCACTAAGAAGAAAGATGATATAGCATTTAAGAAGAAAGATGATATAGATTTGGAAAGTGATGAGTTTTGTGTATTTACCTTTTAAAATATTATTATTTAATCATAAACTATGGTTTATAAAATTATGTAACTTATTTTTTAATAATGGTTGTCTTTAAAAACTGTCTCACAAAATTCTTAAAATTTAATGATGGGCTCTTGTAAGTCTAGAGATGGCTTCAGCACACCACTGGGTTGGTCCAGCTCAAATGTGAAGTTTCATCATTAGACTCAGTTATGGAGAGGACAAGGCTTCAATTCCAGCTCTGTACTTTACTTTTAGCCCATAGATTAAATTACTTACTATTTATTTAAGCATATTCTATGCCATAAAGTAAGTCTCAAGTAAGTCTTTGTGAACCTAACAGATTTCCCAGATCAGGCAAGACTGGTGAAGAAATATGCATTTAATATTACTGAATCCTCTGAGCCAAGCCCTGTGCTAAGAGCTTTTGTTGTATTATCTTGTCTGGACTTCTCAGGAGATAAGGACTATTGCTACCTTTTTTCTACAGAAGGAGAAACCAAGGCTTGGGGAAAAAAAATCAGAGGCACATCGACTCACCCCAGATAAATTCATGTCTTCTGCAGAGGAAAGCAGAGAAGAGAGAAAGAGGAAAAATGATAGATGAAGAATATAGAACAGGCTCTTTTTTATTATATTTCTGTTTCTTTCTCTTTTTCACCTCATTTTTCTTCTTCTTGATGTGGGTGTGGTGTTGGGAGAACGTCCCTTTCTTCCCCTAAGTATGAAATCATTCCATCCTTGTTGTAAAACTACAGAAAATACATAAAAACATACAGGTAAACATAGAAATGACCTACGATTTTATTACCCAGAGGTAACCAAGACTTTAACTTTTAGAAGTATTTATCAATAAAATTTTGTGTGTATAACATATAAACTTAATAATATATGGTAAATGTATGTTCATTTTTGTTTATTTAACAATTATTTCTTTTCATTGTTATTTTATGCATTTGGAAGTTATCCTTTTGAGAAATGGAGCCCTTAGCTATTTGGAAAATAAAACTTGGCAACTGGAACTGCAGAAACAGAAGTTACGTACAATCACTACATCTTTTTCTCTTTGTTGCAATCTTTTCTCACAGGAGATAGTCACCAGATATATTAAGAAGCACCACATGAGTAATTTGAGCTTCTGCAATTTCTGTTTCTTACTTTTCTCTGTGCTTTGGTAGGTGGCAAGTAGGAGAGCCAACATTTGAATCTTGCAGAAATTCAGTATCTGCTTCCTGGATAATTTCACGTACTATCTCACACTGAGAACATTTGCCCTATTTCTTGTCCTGTAAATCTGAATTCTTCTGAATTCTGTGTGTAAGTGCTTTTGTTGATAAGAAAGAAAGGTAAGATTTTAATGTACTAAGTGTCTATCCATTTGAAAAGGAAAAGCAAACAAAAAAGAACTGCAGAAACAGAAGTTACATACAATCACTACATCTTTTTCTCTTTGTTGCAATCTTTTCTCACAGGAGATAGTCACCAGATATATTAAGAAGCACCACATGAGTAATTTGAGCTTCTGCAATTTCTGTTTCTTACTTTTCTCTGTGCTTTGGTAGGTGGCAAGTAGGAGAGCCAACATTTGAATCTTGCAGAAATTCAGTATCTGCTTCCTGGATAATTTCACGTACTATCTCACACTGAGAACATTTGCCCTATTTCTTGTCCTGTAAATCTGAATTCTTCTGAATTCTGTGTGTAAGTGCTTTTGTTGATAAGAAAGAAAGGTAAGATTTTAATGTACTAAGTGTCTATCCATTTGAAAAGGAAAAGCAAACAAAAATTAATATTAATATCTGGGTCCAGGCTAGATTTTCATATAGCTAGCTCTTTGCAGACATTGCTCATGAAGAAAAAAATCATATGGAGTGACATTTGGTCACCGACCTCACTGAGAGTACTTCTGGGGCCTTTAATCTATGGTAGCAACAATCATGTTTGACCACAGTTACTGAGGCGTTTCCTCTTTTACATTCAGTTATGTGACCAGTGAAATCATTTAATAAGCTTTGTCCTGCAGCCCATGATATATAAGTCCCGTGTGAGCTGGCCTAATAAATCCTTGTCCCTGTCTTGATCTTCAGATGTCTAATGGGTCATATTATTCTGGAAGAAATGTCAATTGTGCGTACAAGATTACATTGGTTATTTTCCTATTTAGGAGACCAGCCTATATAGAGATGGAAAAATAATGTCTAACTGGAAATTAGAGGCTGAAAAGAAGGTATATTCTTTATTGATAATTGCTAAACATAGGCAAGGTAATGTTTAAAACTTTATCATCTTTACAGCTTTTATAAACACTATCCTGAAAACAAAGGCATATGTTTAGGGTTCCAAGAAGAAAAGCTGTCTCTGGTACATTAATCAGACTTCTCTGTAAAGACTGTTTCCTGAGAAACCATAGTGGTTATTAACAGAAGCAATGTCTAGTATATCTATTTTATAGCATATTGTTAATGGCAATGATCGTATTTCATTTTAAAAATCATAAAATTTGTTCTCTTTTGAAATATTTTGATAGCTTTGTTTAAATTATAGTTTTGTTACAGTATATATTCTGTTGGCATTGTTAGACTATTACAGCTTTACGTACTTAGTGATAACTAGCTTCTTGATGATCCATTCTTCTTTTTTCATCCATACATTGTTCCTTGCATGTAACCATAAGCCTATAATTATACAGATTTTTTTTTCCTTAAAAAGAAAAAAAAAAAGAAGCTCATCTTTTCAGAAGTAAATCCCAGTTTTACCAGGGAATTTAAAGCGTAGTATCAATAGAAGTCTTAATTGGGCCTCTTTCAAAACCTAGTGTATTCGTTTTCGAGTGCTAAGTTGAATAAAGTTAGTATCTAGAGTTTTCTTCTCTATTGTTTGATTAGGTTTTCTTTTAGGGAAAACAAGGTTGAGTTTCACATGAAATGATGTGTTACACATTTTTGTAAAAGTGAGTTCTTTGGAGTTTAGCCTTCTCCCTCCTTTTTCTTCCTTAGAGATTTATGACTTACTCTTTGTAGGTCATGTGCAAAGACACTTGTCGATGACAAGAATATAACCCTCGCATGCAGCGGTATCTTTTCTATTCTGTTTGGATCATAAATTTCATTTTATAATATATGTTGTATTATCCCATTATTTTCCCATTTATGATTGGCTTTTATAATACTGTCCAAGATGAAAATCGTATTAATAAATGAAGATGTTATCTTAGACATCCCTTTTACTCTGGTGCCTGGAGACCAGGTAGTCTGACTTGAATAGAAAAAGAAATGACAGCTTTTCTCTGAGAGTTGTGAGTAGGAATGTGAAAGAGGTCCATGGGAGCCAGCTCCGGGATAATGTTTAAAGCTGTGGAGCAAAGAATTTCCTTTTGCATTAAAACACCAAGGCATGAAGAGAGTTAAATGTGCTACATAGCATCACGCTATGCAGAGTATTAGGGTGAAAGAACCTGCAAGTCACTAAAATTTTGGAATCTCATTAGATGCTGCTATAACAGCAGTTTCTGTTCCCATATATGGTAATCTATTAGACCTCCTAGTCAATATTTTGAAGTGATTCAAAATATACTTATCGATTGGTCTTATTTTCAAAATGTGCATCCATGCTTAGTTGCTAAGTCGCGTCTGACTCTGTGATGCCATTGACTACAGCTCTCCAGGCTCCTCTGTCCACAGGATTTCCCAAGCAAGAAAACTGGAGTGGGCTACCATGTCCTCCTCTAGGGGATCTTCCCAACCCAGAAACTGAACTGGACTCTCCTGCATTAGCAGGTGGATTCTTTAACCACAGAGCCACATGGGAAGCCCACATTTGAAATGTACTTTGATCTACTGATTCTTTCCTCCCTCTCACCTCCTGCATACCCCTATGAGACATTGAATGGTACCTTATAACATTTGAAGGAATAAAAAAGAAAATACTTAATAATAAAACTGAACTATTTTATGTTAGGGACTTGCCAAAATAGTTTTGTAATAAGGAAAAATTCTTTATAATCAATCTCAACTGTTTGAACTGATCTCAAATATAATCTTTTGTTACATGTAATATATAGGCAATACATATATAAAATTAATTATGAGGAAGCCTCTTGATGAAAGTGAGAGAGTAAAAAAGTTGACTTAAAGCTCAACATTCAGAAAACAAAGATCATGGCATCTGGTCCCATCACTTCATGGCAAATAGATGGAGAAACAATGGAAACAGTGTCAGACTTAATTTTTCTGGGCTCCCAAAATCACTGCAGATGGTGACTGCAGCCATGAAATTAAAAGACACTCCTTGGGAGGAAAGTTATGACCAACCTAGATAGCATATTAAAAAAGAGACATTACTTGGCCATCTAGTAATGGCCAAAGGTCCATCTAGTCAAGGCTATGGTTTTTCCAGTAGTCATGTATGGATGTGAGAGTTGGACTGTGAAGAAGGCTGAGTGCCGAAGAATTGATGCTTTTGAACTGTGGTGTTGGAGAAGACTCTTGAGAGTCCCTTGGACTGCTAAGAGATCAACCAGTCCATTCTGAAGGAGATCAGCCCTGGGATTTCTTTGGAAGGAATGATGCTAAAGCTGAAACTCCAGTACTTTGGCCACCTCATGCAAAGAGTTGACTCACTGGGATGGATTGGGGGCAGGAGGAAAAGGGGACGAGAGAGGAAGACTTGATGGACATGAGTTTGAGTGAACTCTGGGAGATGGTGATGGACAGGGAGGCCTGGTGTGCTGCGATTCATGGGGTTACAAAGAGTCAGATACGACTGAGCAGCTGAACTGAACTGAACTGAATGGCTGCATTGCAGCTGATATGTCAGATATTTTATATGTTAAAAATAAACACACAGATCCTTTCTAAGGAAGGTTCCTCCCAGGAAAGTCCAGTACAGCCTAATTTTTCTACTATGTAAAAACAGGAAGACCAGACTTCAAATGAGAAATTGTTATTTAATTTAATTGTTCATGCTTTATTTATTTCATTACTCTGAGGATGACTGCTGGTCTGTCTAATTTAGAATCTCAGTGCTATTCTGTCCAGTTTATTATCTTTAAGGTTTATCAGCTGTGCAATCAAGCTGAACTATTTGTGTTTTACTGAAGATAGACACATTTAAAGAGAATGAGGACCTCGGGGACAATGGAAATAGTTATAATAGAGGTTTACTTCTCCCCAAAAGAGAAGTAAATGGATGATTAGATTAGCTACACTGTGATTTATAATTTATTTTTAGTTTTTGACAGTTTTGATTTGGTAGCAAAGGGGAGAATATTGGAAAGATTCCACTTTACCTTAATCTCAGTAGCCTTAAAAATCTTTGCTTTCAACTTACATTGCTGGAATGATGTATCAGGTTGATGGACTGTCTCTTATGGGTATCAGACTGATCAACAATCTCATGGGCTTTAGAAAGGTTTGTTTCACAGTCAAATCCCCTTTGTGGTTTAACTTAGGAGACCCACAGTTAATTAACTCTTTATAGAAACTGAAAATTATAAGAAAAGACATTTTATCAATCATTCTTATATTAGGTGAAATTTCTAAATAAATATATTAAAGTAGGAAATGTGAAAATTGGTGAACATTTTAAAATAGAAAACTTTCCTAGTTTTCTTTGATACCCACTGTTTACAGTTATAAGTATATTGCAGTGGGAAAGATTTAAAAGGAAACTATATTACCTTTCTTCCAAACCTTCAGAATAGAAAAGCAGATGAAGAGGGAGATGTTTCTTTCCACCATAAGCCTTTTGTAGATTTTGATATTCTGCTTAAACTTGGTAATGGGAATTCAGCTAAACTTTTGACTAACCCTCACCATTAATATGAAACAGGGAAGAATTTCTGTCCATATGAGAGCTTGTTAAATTTGTGGTTTATAAAGTAAAAAGAAATCGAAACATATCACTTTATTTATTTTTTTTTTCAAGGTCCTGGGAATGTAGCTGCTACAAACAAGACTGATTTGGGAGTTATGAACCGTCTTCACCAAGCCCTAGCCCAGTGAAAAAAGGCAGTTCAATGAATTGGTCTTTCCCGGATAAAATAAAATCTCCACGAACCGTGAGGAAACTTTCCATGAAAATGAAAAAGTTGCCAGAACTTAGCCGAAAACTGAGTGTTAAAGGAACCTTGAACTATGTAAACAGTCCAGATAATACTCCTTCTTTGTCTAAATGTAACTGTCAAGAGGTTCATCATGCTGTTATTCTACCTTCTGGGAATACAACCACAGCTGCTAAGAGGAATGTGATAAGTCGGTACCATCTTGATACCAGTGTGTTTTCTCAGCCCAGCTATCAAAAGAAAACCTCCGTGAGCTCTAAGTATTCCTGCAAAGGTGGTTACCTCAGTGATGGAGATTCACCTGAACTGATAGCCAAATCTAGCAAATATGGATCCGAAAACAAATTTGCAAAAGGAAAAGACATAATTCCAAATAGCGGCAGCAAGAATGAAATAGACATTGATGCTTTTAGACATTACAGTTTTTCTGATCAACCTAAGTGTTCACAGTACATATCTGGGCTCATGAGTGTGCACTTCTATGGTGCTGAGGATTTAAAACCACCTCGGATAGACTCAAAAGATGTCTTTTGTGCAATTCAGGTAGATTCAGTGAACAAAGCCAGAACAGCTTTGCTCACATGTCGAACAACGTTTTTAGACATGGATCACACTTTCAACATAGAAATTGAAAATGCACAGCATTTGAAATTAGTAGTGTTTAGTTGGGAACCCACTCCAAGAAAAAACCGAGTGTGTTGTCATGGAACTGTTGTTCTTCCCACCTTATTCCGAGTGACAAAGACACATCAACTAGCTGTCAAACTTGAACCTAGAGGACTTATTTACGTGAAAGTGACTCTTTTGGAACAGTGGGAGAATTCACTTCATGGGCTAGATATAAATCGAGAACCAGTAATATTTGGTGTTGATATTCGAAAAGTTGTAGAGAAAGAAAATATAGGCTTGATGGTACCACTCCTGATTCAGAAAGTATTATGGAAATTGAAAAGAGAGGCTGTCAGGTATTATTTTACTGTGTTTCTCTATTGCCCCCTTATCTATCTATTTAAGTAATTAATTCAATTTATTTATAGTAAGTCTTAGGAGAAGGAGTTCAAGGTAAGTTTAAAAAATCTAATTTAGACTTTTTCTCATTCCTATTCTTTATTTTTATTTCACTACTGTTTAGGATATAATTTATGCCTTAACCTGTGTTGTCAGTGATTGAAAGCATGCTAGATGGTTCTTTATGTTTGATGCAGGGCTGCATGGACTTATACTTTGAGATGAAGATATGGCATTTTACAGTGACATTCCTAGGAAAAGCCAGAGCTAATAACATGGACTAAGACTAATTCATTTAAGGAATGTTTCTGCATGGTTTGACTTTCCTTTGATAGAGAGTTCAACAGTGAATCTTATAACCCTGTTTCACTCCTAAAATTAACTCCCTGCCCTTATTTCCTGTTCTCCCTTAGTTCCACGCTTTGGAAGCGTAAGCTTATCCGTGTCTTACCTTTGGGATAGCTTGGTGGATAAGGAGAGGTCCTACTAATAAAAGCACATCTCATTCTCTTTTCCTTTTAAAGAAGGTAAAAGTAGTTCATTAGAACAAATAAAAAACCTGGTGCTATTTGTAACAAGATGGGCTTCCCTGGTGGCTTGGACGGTTAAGAATCTGCTTATAATACAGGAGACCTGGGTTCGATCCCTGGGTCAGGAAGTTCCCCTGCAGAAGGAAATGGCAACCCACTTCACTATTCTTGCCTGGAGAATTCCATGGACAAAGGAGCTTGATGAACCTTAGTCCATGTGGTCACAAAGAGTCAGACATGACTGATATTTTCACTTTCATGTAAATGTTAACCAGTTGGTAGACCTTATTTTGGGGGCTGTCCTGGTGACTCAGTCAGTAAAGAATCCACCTGCCAAATGCAGGAGATACAGGAGACTCTGGTTCAATCCCTGGGTTGGGAAGATACCCTGGAGAAGGAAATGGCAACCCACTCCAGTATTCTTTTCTTAGAAATCTCATGGACAGAGAAGCATGGTGGGCTATAGTTCATGGGGTTGCAAGAGTTGGACACGAATTAGTGACTAAACCACTACCACCAGACGTTATCTTTATTTTCATTAATACTTGTAGAATGACAGTGAGAAGCAGTGTATCACTGAGAATATTAATATGAGGTACAAGTAATTATTTATACTAATCTTTTGCAATACGAAATAAGCCTTAGAATCATTACTGAAGTATTTTGCTTTAGTGCTATCAGAATTTATAACCTTGATCAAAAATATCAAGGATGAATACCATAAAATCTAAAATATGATTTCTTTAGAAGAATATAGAAGCAAATGTTAAATAACCTATCTTGAATTTAACGTGTAAACTATAGAAACCTCCTAACTTAAGGGAGTTTGGTATAAAGATACAGGAAACTTAAATTCTGGTTTCTCATCCATTATTGTGTGATATTGGGCAAGTCACTTAATCTCTGTGAGTCTTTTCTGCTTATATTAATAAAAAGAGATGTAGTAACTTCCTGAAGCAAAGAGGTAGGACATTTGAATTTTTGAAACCTCTTTCAGATATGTGATTCATCAAGTTTAGTTTGTGTTGTCTGGGTGGAAGTGAGGCCTTTAGAATCCAGCTTTTGGTCCAGTTACTCTTTTCTTAAGGGTGTCTATTTTCCCTCCATATTTTTTCCCAGGGAGCATATAGAGAAGCCAGAAGTTAGGCAGGCTTTTAAATAAAGCTAAAGTCTTTTACAATTGTACATTAAAATGTGTGTTAGTTGCTCAGTAGTGTCTGACTCTGCGACCCCATGAAATGTAGCCTGTCCATGGAATTCTCCAGGCAAGAATACTGGAGTGGGTAGCTATTTCCTCCTCTAGGGGACCTTTCTGACTCAGGGATTGAACTCCAGTCTCTGCACTGCAGGCAGATTCTTTACCATCTGAGCCACCAGGGATGCCCCATAAGTAACTCAAATAGCACTATACTTTTACAGTCTATTTTCTGAAAATATTTCTAAAGAGCAAGTAGATAAGACTGTTATAAGTGATTTTAAATGCCAAGAAAATATTTTTTAGGAATGCTTTTTATTTCTATAAAGTTTAGAAAGATTTATTTTAATAAGAAATTATTTCCTGTGAAATAAAAAGTAAGATTTACAGTTGTATGTTTGAAACAGTTCTTTTTAAACACCTTTTCTTGTTTTGTCTCTTTTACTTCTCCCTGTTCCACCCCAATACACATACAGAAAGAGGCTGATATGTGCCTGTGTGTATAAAGCCAGCATACTGCTTAAATTTTGTTTACCTTTCTAGTCAGTATTCCTTTTTTTTTTTTAACCATGACAATTAGGTTTTGATAGTCATACTAAAATAGTTTGTGATATTTTTCCAAAGACTTGGAAGGCCACTATCATGTATCTCCTGCTTTGAGTGGGAAAAGATTAGTATAGAAATCATGCTCATGGTCTGTCCACCAGTTTAGATTCTGCCTTCCTAGAGGCATCAAGCATGTACTTCAAGTGTTTGATTCAGGAAATCAGCCTCTGAAGTTAAGGAATATATCCTAAAATATTCCTCCCTGATGTATGTATAGTATATCTTCCTTCTTTTATTCACTTTTAAAAACTATGTTTGTAATATCAGCTTTGGGGATAACACATTCCTTTAAATTATCACTTGCTATTGAGGTATCGCTTTCTTTAATTTGTTCTACATTCATCTTTCTCAAGCTTAAGAGGATACATCTTTATGAGATTTGTGTGACACTTTAAGTTTGCTTACACTAGAAGGGCTCTACTCAAGTTGGTTTCTTCTAATGTTGTAGTGTTTCCTTTGATCCTGTTTAATATTTTAGTTTCATTTTCTGGATCATTTGCCATTCTGATTTTCTTTCTCTTGATGATGTAACTAACACCCGCTATTGTCAATGTGAATGTACCGTGAATGTGGAGAAGAATAGGACACTTGAATTTTATGCCTAGTTCATTCTTTGGTTTCCCATATCCTGTTGATCCTTTCGAATTCAGCAGCACCTTGACCTACCTTCTCTTAGAAGTAGTTGTAGATTCTCTACTCTCTTTCAGTTAATAATGAGTGCTTGTCATCTCAAATATTCTTGGTAACATTTCCGTAGACCCATTACTGACACATTCCTATATTAAGACCCACCTTTTGTAGTGTAGTCTATCAGTTATTTAATAATTCACAAGAGGTTAGTGTCATAAGTAAACCGCTAAATTCCATTTGCTTTCTTCCTCTAGATCATTTTTAATATTTTTAAGTGATTTCTAGTTCAGATCCTTGGCAATTGCATTGTGTGTTTTCACTTTATTTATGTCTTGAAGTAATACCTTTATCCAATCTTTCAATTCAAGGTGACTAAACTTCCTAAATAGTCTTTGATGTAAAAGTATAGATGACAACCACTTTCCTCAATTTTCATGAAGATTTTTTCTTTTATAAGGCCCCAATTGCTTAATCAGGCCTGTTTTCTCTTTAAGATACCATGTTGATTTCCTCTTAGTGAATTTGTATTGAACTAACAATGTTTAAAAAACAAATCTTTTTAATGTAGATTGAAGGGAGATTGAGTGGTGTCTTTGCATCGTAAATACATTTTGAACTAGAAGTTTTATTTTCCCCTTTAATATATTATGTCCACTGAATTTCCTTCAGTGCTTTATAATCAAGTCATTTGATAAGTTAAAAAAAATCCTAGATTTGTTTTCATTTCTTCCCAAGAAACTTTAAAAGATAACTTTACAGAAATAATTTCCTGGAACCTTATTTCAAATATATACTTAAAAAAATAAACTGAGTTTATAGTTTTTAAAAATAAACTGAGTACTAAACAAATTTAAAAACTTGCCAAAATTCACCAAGCAAGGAGTGATAGTGTGGGGCTTTATGAATCCAAAATCTTTGATTAGCTGTTGTGCTGTATTACTTCAATCTGGAGCAAAAGATGTAAAAGAGCACCCATGGAGATATTGGTTGAGTGTATAAAATTAAAGGGAAGGGATTATGTCTTTGCTTAAGATATTATAGCTAGCACTATAGGTATATCATTTGAATTTAAATGAAAGAATATAAAATTTGTATTAAACTATGTAACTACAATCAGTATAGTCTGTGGTGAGACTTCAGAAGCTTATGTTTGAGATATTTTTAATTAAATGCCATCAGAATATATGAGTGCCAAAGTCATGTGATTTATACATACTGTACTATTATATTTTCTCTTTATCCAATTTACCGTAATGTGGCGATAATTTTATTTCTAGGTAGTAGGCCTATACCGATTATGTGGCTCGGCAGCAGTCAAGAAAGAACTTCGAGAGGCTTTTGAGAGGGATAGCAAAGCTGTTGGTCTGTGTGAAAGCCAATACCCAGATATAAATGTAATAACAGGTAATAAATAGATGTTATTTTTATGTACACATTCTAAAAGACTACTTCTGCAGGAAAGATAATTGAAATACTGTTTTGGTATTATTCTGAAGTCTTTTTTTCCTTCTTTCACAAACACTACTGTGTTCTTTTCTGTGGAGAGGTACCAAGATATGGTCCCTCTTCTCAAACAGCCAACCTTTGGAAGGAAGTAAGGCCTACATTAAATTAGCTCCAGTAGCTAACAGAAGGAAAAGGGTACCTTGTCTTCACAGAGGGATAAATAAAATGCCATCAGGTTCAGTTTGACTGGAGCATAGGTAATATAAGGGGCATTGACTGTCTGGTTAGAGAATTTAGATTTATTTACTAGGCAGAGAGAATCCAAAGATTTTTGAGCAGAGGAATGAAATCTTCAGAGATAGTCTTCAGGAATACTATCTGGCAAGTCTGTGCAGATGATTGAAATAAGAAGATAGAAGAAGAAAGAAAACCAGTTATGAAGGCTTGGCAATAGTGTCAGCAAAGAGTTAATGAGAGCAGATGGCATCTTACAGCAGTAGCAACAGCAGGAAGGAATAGAATTGAAAGTGTATGAAGACAGGGAGGGCCCAGACAAACATGACTTTGACACTTGGTTGATTGGATTCCATTAGCAGAAATAAGAGAAAACTACTGTTTTTGGTGGAGAAATGTAGAAAAAGATTATGAATTGGATTTCTTTTCAAACATATTGAACTTGAGGTACCAGTCGGAGATCTCAGTGGATACATCAAGCAAAGTTGAAAGTGCTTATCTGCAGCTAAGGAGAGGATGTAGTAGAATGTGAGGGGTCTGTTATTTGCCCAGGTGATGAATACAGTCCAATGTACAGCCTTGCAAATACTCTTCTAAAGTCCTGAGTGATGAAAATGGCAATTTGATGGTTATTGGCACTAGTTATAGTTAACACCTTCCAATTGTCTGTAAAGTTTTGAAAGACCAGAACTTTGAGGATTTCAAAACTTTGGAGGCAGGCAAAGAATGAAGAAACGTCTAAAGGGATTGAGAGGAGAGGAGTCAGAAACTTTGGGAAACAAGAAACAATAGAGTTTTCACAGCAAGGTATGATGCAGTGTCATTCTGTGGAGAGATCATATGAGATGAGAACAGAAAAAAAGGCCTTTAGGAGACATTTGATAACTAATCAATATTTGGGGACTGTTGGCTTATAATTCCATGTTTGTTTTTTGTTGTTGTTTTACTTTTTATTAGCAAAGTTTTCAAGCATAGAATACTATGATAAACCTTCTTTGTCCATCATCTGGCTTCCATAATGACCAAACCTGTCTCATTTATACCCCTCATTTGATTCTCCCCACACTTGGACTGTTTTGAACCATAATCTCAGATATCACATCCTTTCACCTACAGATGCCTTGGTATGTATTTCCAGATTGTCTATGTATTTTGATAGTCTTTCTCTTCTCTCTATTGTCAACTACCATTTTTTCCCTTGCTCTAACAATATTTGTTTTTCTCTTCTAAATTGCTGTCTTATTTTGCACACAGTTGTCTAGGTGAGAATTTGAGGAGGGCTCAACTTGCACATATTAAAGAGATTTTTTAATGACTGGAATCCTTAAAGCCAACTTTTAGCATTGAGACTTTCCAAATAATTGAGCTTCCCAATCTCTGAACTCTGAATGACTGTATTTTCATAGATTATTTAATATACATTCTTAGATAACTAAGTTTGATCCCAAGCATTTTAATTCTAAAAGAAGACAAACCAAAGCACTTTTTTTCCTGTAAGTTTTAGCAAACCAGAAATAATGGTTACTTTTATTTTTCTAAAGGAAGAAGATTTATTATTTCTACTAAAAAATGAGTCATTTCTACAAAAAGGTAGATTTTTTCCCCTTAGTAGTATATAATTAACAGAATCAGCAAAAGACTCATTTTATGAATTTAATAAGGAGAAATTTTATAAATATCAGTTCTCAGAAAATTACATTCTGAATAAAAAGAGGTTTTGTCTTAGTTGAAGCCTTGGCTTAGTGATAAAAATTATGTCAGATGTGTACAGTTTAAGAAGATGAAGTGATGTGGTTTGAATTGTCAGAAGTTTGCAGCATATGCAGAAGTATACGACAGTAGATCAGTGAATGTTAGATTTATAGAAGCATTCTTTTCTAAAGTTAAGAGTTTCCATAGTTTATGAATTAGATATTTCTTGGCTTTATTCTTTGTATTCCATTTCAGTAAAGTTGTTTTTCAGAAGAACCAAGAGCTCCTTTCTTTCTTGATAAAAAGCCAATGGAATGATTTAAGTTTTGTCTGAGAAATACCATTGGAATTGCAATAAATTATACACAGGGGCTCATCATGGCTCAAAATTTGGGGAGTTGGCTCGTAATAGTGTTGCCTCATGTGTTTGTCCCATGTGAACTCACATTGCTAAGTAAACTTTGAAATATAATTAACAGTTCAATAGGTCTAAAAAAGATATTAATGGAGTGAATGATAGAGTTTACTCATAGTTTAATGTGTTCTTAGTAATTGGTTTGTCTGGAACACAGAATGAAGTACTCCAGACAAACTAGATTTTTTTCAATCAGGTGCAAAATTTATGGTGTAAAATCTATTCATAGTTTTAAGAGAAGATAATAGGAAAGTCAATGTATTTATTATTTAGTGATTATTAAAGTTTTAGGCAGAGAGAATGGTGAATTTCGTGATTGAGAATTAATAAAATATAGATACTTCAAACCAGTCTCTGAGAAACAGATGTAGTTTTAGAGATAGAATGCCCTTTTTTTTTTTTCCCAGTGTGGTGATGCTTGTATTGCATCACAGGGATGAGTAGAATCTTCCTGTGTAGTTGGTCCTTGTCCCTGAAGGTAAGAGGCATATGATTTCATAGTATCTAACTAATACGGTGTTCTTGCCTGGAGAATCCCAGGGACAGAGGAGCCTGGTGGGCTGCCGTCTATGGGGTCGCACAGAGTCAGACACGACTGAAGCGACTTAGCAGCGGCAGCAGCAGCAGCAGCAGCAGCAGCAGCAACTAATACAGGGCAGCTTGAGATGTAACTGGAGCCAGTTCTTTATTTACCAATAATTAATTGCCTGCTTCAAGTACGTGATAAAAGATATACTGTGTTGCATTAAATAAAGTTCATCATAAATGTCCCCCAAGTCTTTTTTAAGTAGCTTCTGTAGCATTAAAGATTGTCACCACAAAGTTATTATCTTATGTTTTTTATGTCCCAAAGTGTTTGAAAGATGTTAAGAAGGCAAAATGGTTTTAAGATGCCCCTGTCTGTCACTGAGTTTTTGAGATAAGACCATATGGCCAATTTCTAGATTTATGAGTCGTTACATCTTATATGTCACAATGTACTATAAATACTTCCTCTCTGTGTCATTTTATAAAATATTTTGATTATTTTTCATGTGAAGTTTGTCTGCATTTATTAATAGAAAAGCAAGAATAACCTTTACTTCATTGAACATAATATGCTGAGCATACTCTAAGTGCTTAATGTTTGTTATAATAATTCTCCCTTATTTGCCTTCAAAGTATAGTGAAGTAAGTAATCTTGAACCTGGATCCGTTTAAAATTCCATTTATATTAATGGTTGTTTAGTATATTACTCATAAAGTATAATGATATTTGACATATATTTTCACTAAGTTATAAAGTTATCTTTTCTGGAGATCTTTTAGATTTTAATTTAATATAATTGCATTATAGGACAAGTCTCAAATTACCAGGGCATATTGAGTTTTATGAGAACTAACAAGTCTTGCTTTGTCGAGGAACAAATATGGAACCTTAAAAAAAAATTATGCCCTAAAGGTTTAGTAGTGTCTTTGTTTGGCAGCTACAGAAAATTGCATTTTCACTTTGTAGTTGTAGATTCTTTTTAAACTGAATGTTGCTTGTTGCTATTCATTGTGGGAGAATGAGGATAGTAGTAAAGATCACATGATAAAAGTTAAGGAATGGGAATATCACTGTATATCTAACAGGTATTGATTATTATTATATGCCAAGCAATTTATATATATTGTATCTCTTTATATATATCAGAGAAAAAGTTTGGTCAGTATTCTCTTGGTTCCTTCCTGCTATTTCCATCTAGTTACCTTTTACTATGGAGTAGGAAGTTATGCTATGTTAAGGAATAAGGTTTTTTGGAGGCTCACAGCACAGTCTTGTACCTCCTCTTTCCTATTTAATATCATCATCAGGATACTTGAGCATTTTCATTTATTCACTAAAGACTTTGATATCTTAACCTATGGTTAGATTTCCAGCTGAAGTCCTGCCATCATTCTGAATGACTTTAACATACAAATGACCAATCTAGTACACTCTTATCTAACCTCATTATTATTGGGTATCAACTGATACCTTAAACTCTTTCTTAAAACATTCTTTCCTTTACTGCCTTGATAGCATATTTGCCTGTCCTGCTCCCCACCCCCATCCTGCCTCTACTTACCGTTCACACTTCTTTAACCATTCTTCCCTAGTCACCTTTGGAAAATCTCCTTCCTGATGACCACATAAGAGCTGATTGAAGACTGGGATGGGGGTGGGGTGGGAGGGATATATGTTTGTAGTTGAATCATATTGTTATACAGCAGAAACCAATACAACATTGTAAAGCAATCCTCCTCCAATTAAAAATAAATAAAAATAAATTTTTTTAAAGAACAAAAAATTTTTTTTAAAAAGAGCTGATTGATGTTCTTCATCATTTTCTCTTAGTATTAGGCCTTCTCATATCACTCTTACGTCCTTGGCCTCCCTGGTGGCTCAGACGGTAAAGAGTCTGCCTGCAGTGTGGGAGACCCGGGTTCGATCCCAGGGTTGGGAAGATCCCCTGGAGAAGGGAATGGCAACCTACTCTAGTATCCTTGCTTGAAAAATCCCATGGACAGAGGAGCCTGGTGGGCTATACAGTCCATGGAGTCACAAAAAGTTAGACACGACTGAGTGACTCATCATTTTCTCTTAGTATTAGGCCTTCTCTATCACTCTTACGTCCTTGGCCTCCCTGGTGGCTCAGACAGTAAAGAGTCTGCCTGCAGTGTGGGAGACCCGGGTTCGATCCCAGGGTTGGGAAGATCCCCTGGAGAAGGGAATGGCAACCTACTCTAGTATCCTTGCTTGAAAAATCCCATGGACAGAGGAGCCTGGTGGGCTATACAGTCCATGGAGTCACAAAAAGTTAGACACGACTGAGTGACTTCACTTTCTTTCTCTCTTTCTCTCTCCTCCTTGATAATCTCAGTTATTCCCAAGGTTCTCATGTTTAAGTTGATCATTCTCAGATCTGTGTCTCCAGCCATCTTTTTCCTGAGTCTCAGATTTTTATATCTAGTAGCCTTGAATGTCCCACAGATAATTTAAGCTTAATATGTTCAAAAGGAAACTTTCTATCCTCTAAAGCATGGTTTTCCTCCTTTCCCCCGTTTCAGCTAATAGCACTATTTATTAATCACTTAGATGCTGAAGCTTCAGACATAGAAAACATCCTTTTTCCTCTGAATGACAAATATATTTTTGATTCATTGGTCCTGTTTTGGAATTTGTCCTACCAACATACCTGCGTATATACAAAATGATGATGTGCAAGGTTATTCATTGTAGCATGTTTTGAAATAATAGATTAGAAAGAACACAAGTATCTGTCTGTAGCCACTGACTAGATAAAAATGTGGGGCATCCATACATTGGAATACTGTGATGTTGCTGTAAAAATGTTTGAAGAAAATTTCTGTGTACTGAAAATATGGCAAGGGTTATGGCAAGGATAGGGCTTCCCTGGTAGCTCAGCTGCTAAAGAATCCACTTGCAGTACAGGAGACCCTGGCTTGATTCCTGGGTCAGGAAGATCCCCTGAAAAGGGATAGGCTACCCACTCCAGTATTTTTGGGCTTCCCTGGTGGCTCAGTTGGTAAAGAATCTGCCTGCAATGGAGGAGACTGGGTTTGATCCCTGCGTTGCAAAGATTCCCTGAAGGAGGGCATGGCAACCGATTCCGTATTCTTGCCTGGAGAATCCCCATGGACAGAGGAGCCTGGCAGACTACAGTCCATGGGGTCGCAAAGAGTCGGACATGACTGAGTGACTAAGCACAGCACATAGCAAGGATAAAATGTTAAATGAAAAAGTATATATGCCGTCTTTTATGTAATAAAGGAGAACAAATAGTAATATGTTATTAATATTTATATTTGCATATGGAGAAGGCAGTGGCACCCCACTCTAATATTCTGGCAAATCCCATGGATGGAGGAGCCTGGTGGGCTGCAATCCATGGGGTCACTACGAGTCGGACACAACTGAGCGACTTCACTTTCACTTTTCACTTTCATACATTGGAAGAAGGAAATGGCAACCCACTCCAGTGTTCTTGCCTGGAGAATCCCAGGGATGGGGGAGCCTGGTGGGCTGCCGTCTGTGGGGTTGCACAGAGTTGGACATGACTGAAGTGACTTAGCAGCAGCAGCATCAAGCAAAAGCTGGAAGGATGCATAAGAAACTAATGAACCATTGTTGTGTTGTTTAGTTACATCTGACTATTTTGGAACCCCAAGTACTGTAGCCCACCAGGCTTCTCTGCCCATGGGATTTCCCAGCAAGAATACTGGAATGGGTTGCCATTTCCTTCTCTAGGGGATTGTCCCAAACCAGGAATTGAACCTGAATTTCCTGCCAAGAATTCTTATGAGCCACAGTATTGTCAAAATTTAAAAGATTTATCAGATGGGAAACTTCCGTTATGATCAGGTTTAAATTCAAATTTAGCTTCCCTCATAGCTCAGTTGGTAAAGACTCCACCTGCAATGTAGGAGGCCCTGGTTTGATTCCTGGGTCAGGAAGATCCACTGGAGAAGGGATAGGCTACCAACTCCAGTATTCTTGGGCTTCCCTAATGGCTCAACTGGTAAAGACTCCACCTGCAATGTGGGAGACCTGAGTTCGATCCCTGGGTTGGGAAGATCCCTTGGAGAAGGAAAGGCTACCAATTCCAGGATTCTGCCCTGGAGAATTCCGTGGACTGTATATAGTCCATGGGATCACAAAGAGTTGGACATGACTGAGTGCCTTTCACTTTCACTTAAATTCAAATTAAGCCTTCAAACTAAGTTCTCAGCTAAGCTGAGAGCATTTTCTAAGTCAGTATTGTCTATATTTAGGTTTTTGCTGTCAGGAATGTCAATTCTTTTCTTGTGATCACACTCTATCCTTTAGCTAGTATCTTAACCTACCTTCCTTATGTGTAACAGCTGTTATCCTTTCCTGTTTCCTCTACTATAGCTATATCACCTCTTAGTTCATAACTATTTGTGGTGTGTTTGAAATAGACTTACCTCATTCCTAGTATAGTAGCACGTTTGTTGTTTTCTGTTTTGGGGTTTTGGTTTTAGAAATGATTTTTTTCTTCCATAGTATAGCATTGGAGATTATCCAGACTATTCAGTATGTGTGTTTAAGCCATATCTTTGGTATTTAAGAGGAATTGCATTTATATAGCTCACTTATTTACAAGGGTTTATGAAAAGTCTGGAAATTAAAAATCCATATAATTGGAATAATTTACAATTAATATTAGTGTGCCTTATTTTCTTTCATTTTATATGCACTTAAAGGAGCTTTTTATAAAAGGAATTTATGAACATATCTACTATATATGATAATTGGATATTCTGCATGTGCATTTTTAGCATGGTTTTAAAACAAAAAGTTAATGAAGCAATTTCTAAGAATACAAATTGCAAGTATTTTGTTACGATACTTTTTACATTTCTGCTTTTATTGTTTTCAGAATGTTAAAAGTACACTGTAATGATACTTTGAAAAAAAATTCGCCACAGCTTTTTATTATTTCACTCTAAAGACTAATTGACATCTATTTCTGGTTTGTTTGGTTTCTGAAGGTGTTCTTAAGGATTATTTAAGAGAACTTCCTTCTCCTCTGATAACAAAGCAGCTTTATGAGGCTGTATTAGA
>SJYC01077229.1:0-11861 GCA_006408675.1 Madoqua kirkii | reverse complement strand
CTGGAGAATTCCGTGGACTGTATATAGTCCATGGGATCACAAAGAGTTGGACATGACTGAGTGCCTTTCACTTTCACTTAAATTCAAATTAAGCCTTCAAACTAAGTTCTCAGCTAAGCTGAGAGCATTTTCTAAGTCAGTATTGTCTATATTTAGGTTTTTGCTGTCAGGAATGTCAATTCTTTTCTTGTGATCACACTCTATCCTTTAGCTAGTATCTTAACCTACCTTCCTTATGTGTAACAGCTGTTATCCTTTCCTGTTTCCTCTACTATAGCTATATCACCTCTTAGTTCATAACTATTTGTGGTGTGTTTGAAATAGACTTACCTCATTCCTAGTATAGTAGCACGTTTGTTGTTTTCTGTTTTGGGGTTTTGGTTTTAGAAATGATTTTTTTCTTCCATAGTATAGCATTGGAGATTATCCAGACTATTCAGTATGTGTGTTTAAGCCATATCTTTGGTATTTAAGAGGAATTGCATTTATATAGCTCACTTATTTACAAGGGTTTATGAAAAGTCTGGAAATTAAAAATCCATATAATTGGAATAATTTACAATTAATATTAGTGTGCCTTATTTTCTTTCATTTTATATGCACTTAAAGGAGCTTTTTATAAAAGGAATTTATGAACATATCTACTATATATGATAATTGGATATTCTGCATGTGCATTTTTAGCATGGTTTTAAAACAAAAAGTTAATGAAGCAATTTCTAAGAATACAAATTGCAAGTATTTTGTTACGATACTTTTTACATTTCTGCTTTTATTGTTTTCAGAATGTTAAAAGTACACTGTAATGATACTTTGAAAAAAAATTCGCCACAGCTTTTTATTATTTCACTCTAAAGACTAATTGACATCTATTTCTGGTTTGTTTGGTTTCTGAAGGTGTTCTTAAGGATTATTTAAGAGAACTTCCTTCTCCTCTGATAACAAAGCAGCTTTATGAGGCTGTATTAGAGGCAATGGCAAAAAATCCTTTGAAAATGTCATCAAATGGTTGTGAGAATGATCCAGGTGATTCTCAGTACACTTTTGGCCTTCTGGATTGTCTGCCTGACATTGAGAAGGTAAGCACCATAGATATACATTCTTCCTGAAATAAACCATATACTTAATGAACTGAGTACTTAGCTCCAGAGCTACAGATAATTTTTTAGTTATTTGGCATTTGTAGCACCAATGAGTTTTAGCTCTACCTTTGCTAAAGACTAAACAATGTAAATCTAGAAACTGTTTCTTAAATAAATCTAGAAAACAGTTTTTTCTCTTTTGCATGTGATATTAACCTCGGCATGAATACTCCCGATAAGTTTTAAAAGAGTATTGTTATCTTATTATTAAAATAATATATTTATAATTAAAAGTTAGGAAGATATAGAAAAGATGAATGGAATTTAGAATTATCAATATCTAAAGGCTATATAATTAACATTTTGGTTTATTTCCTTTTATTAATAGTATTTTTAAAATATGGTAACTTTGTGTACATGACTTAGCCTCAAGACTTAGTGCTCACCACCACTCTTTCCTTCCTCCTTGTCTCTTCACATTTGCCCCGTTCCCATGTCTAAATCTCATACCAGTATCTTCTGGTATGCCTGCAGGAGACAGAGGATGACTGGGCTTGTAGAACTAATCTTCGCCTAACTTTAGCTGTTGTTCCTTAGAACAAAAGGGAGAATGAGGGAAAGAAATATGGCCAGGCTTATCCAGATCAGGCCAGCTTTGCCTATATTTCTTATCACGTGAGAGTGGAAGGTCCAAGAGTGGATAGAAATACTTTAAGCCTAATACCTTCATTCACTAGTTTATTTTAGGCATCTGAATGGCCTGTTCTCTGTTCAGTTAGATTAGGAATTTCTGTTCCCTTGGGTGAGAGGAATAGCTACAAGGAGGTAGGCAGAAGAAGAAGGGTGCAGTGAAGGGGTAGAAATGTTCCTTCAACAATATAAGGTAAAATTATGTATCATTTTGCTTATGAGTGAAGACTCGAGTGTCAAGGAATTAAATCACTTGCCCAAGATTATATAGCTTTTTGGGTGTTAATAGTCTATCATATGAATCTAGGCCTTTCTGGCCTTAAAGCTCATGCTGTTAATATTCTTTCTAAAAAGGCTCCAAAGTATTCCATTGAATCGATTTGACAATTTATCATTATTTGTTTTATATAAAATTTAGGTTTTGAACCTATTTGTATATTTTTGTCCACAGATTTCTTTGCAGTTAGAATTACTTATTTAGATTAGAATTTCAGAGTGGAATTGCTGATTTAAATGTTGTGAACGTTTTGAGGCTGTTAGTGCATGTTCTCATATTACTTTTCAGAGGGGACATAACAATTACATTTTTTGGCTGATCTTATTTCAAGGACAAAAAAAATTTCTTACTTTTGATTGCGTTTCTTGGTTTGCTATTGAGATTGAGCCTAATTTATTTAACCAGTCGTGTGTGTCTGTTAACTGTGTTAACCAGTGTGTGACTGGTTTTGATTTCAGAATATCAACTGTAGTCTACTCTAGATCCATTTTGCTCCTGATTCCTTCTCTTCTTAGCCAAACACTGAGCAAATGTTTGTTCTGGCAGTTTTCACTTCTTCACCACTCATTTACTGCTCAACAAACTGTTATCTGGCTTCCTACCCCATCTCTGTGGATCTGTTTCTGTCAGGGTTACTAATTACCTTCTAATCACCAAATCCAGTTGTCACTTTTGGCTCCAGAAATATTGATAATATGTCATTTTAATTTTTGAAAATAGTTTTTTAAAGTTACAGGTTATTATTGGTATTTATTTCTTCAACTATGAAGAAATTACATGCTTATTTTGTTAAATGATTGATCATATACCAGTATATTAAAAACATCATTTCTTTTTGTAATTGCTTAAACTTAAATAACCATTCACTTAAGCAAATTCCCCTTATTGGTTTCTTCAAGGATTAAAAAAAAATTTTTTTTTCAATAATTTTTTTCATTTCTATGCTTCCCTTTTCCATTGTTTGTCTATTTAAAATATTTATTAAGAAGTGATTGGCCTTCTTCCTAATCTGGATCACAATAGAACCTGGCCATGGTAACCTAGATTTTAAAATGGTACCCCCTACTTATGACTACAGGATTTAACTGAACTTAAAAATGAACATTCTGTAACTCCTGCAGTTGAAGTGGGGAGTCCTAACCACTGGACTGCCAAGGAATTCCCTCACGATACCTAATTTAATGAGATCTACAAAAACCTGGATATTTTTGGTGGCCATTATTTAGCCAACTATAGATACCTAATCTTATTAGTTTTTTGTTTATGCTTTCTGTGCTTCTGTTTGTAAAAATGATTAGATACATGTATGTTTTCTCATTTCCCATTCTTTCTTACATAAAAAGTGACATAGTATGAAAACTAAGATCCTGCATGCCAAAACAAACAAATAGGTAACTTGAGATGGAGAGATTATCTGGGATTATCAAGGTAGGTCCTAAATGTAATCACAAGAATCCTTATAAGGGACGGGGAGAGGGATATTTGACTACAGGCAGATGAGAAAACAATGTGATAAAAACAGAGGGAAGCAGAATCAGAAGACGTTATATTGTTAGTTTTGAAAATGGAAGAAAGGTCCCTGAGTTGAGGAATGTGAGGAATACAGCTCTAGACCATGGAAAAGACAAGGAAACAGATTCTTTCCTAGAGCTTCCGCAGGAGTGTGCCCTGCCTGCTGACACCTCGATTTTAGCTCCCTGAGACTCCTTTCAGACTTCTGGCTTCCAAATCTATCAGAGAATAAATTCATGTTGTTTTAACACTTAAAAAAAAAAAGAACATTCTACCTGAATCCCCTTTTCATCACAGCCTTTGCTTTTCTTTTTAGAGAAGGGAAGAGAGGAAAAAGTTGATGGCATATTTTCTAAGAAACTCCAGCTAAAATTTGGAATTCATTCATGAGCATTTTAGATAATGTATATTTTAACCATTCAATGAATCAAATTATGTTGTCAAAACCTAAGTGTCCTGTGTAACATTTTATTTAAAAAAATGTGTTTCAAGTTCCAAACACCAGCTTAAAAGCAAATCTTTGAAACAACCTTCTGAAAAGTGACAGGTTGTTTGTTTATATTTCCTGCTATAAATTGTGTCCTTGAATTTATCCCTGTTTGACTGTATTAAGTGAAATTTAATTCAATTTAGGCAACTCTAATGATGTTGTTGGATCATTTGAAATTGGTGGCTTCTTATCATGATGTGAATAAGATGACCTGCCAAAACTTGGCTGTATGCTTTGGACCAGTATTATTAAGTCAGAGGCAAGAAACTTCCACCCATAACAACAGAGTCTTTACTGATTCCAAGGAACTTGCGACTGCTTTGGATTTTAAAAAACATATTGAAGTTCTTCACTACTTACTTCAACTCTGGCCAGGTAAATGATTCAGTGGAATTATTTTTCTCTTACAATGATATCTCTACAATGATAGAATTAGCTAATCATTAAATATGCCCATGTATGGTTGAAGAAAATCTTTTCTAGATTTTGCTGTTTAAAATAGTATGAATTGATAACCTGCCCTTTAGATTTCTCCATTTAAATGTTCTGCTTTTGCTGATACTGTTGTAGACATATAGAGGAATGTGTACATTTTGGATTTGGTCAGCTGTGGGTTTGAATCCTGATTGTATCCCTTATTAGTCTGACCGTGGGCAACTTCATTAACATTTTAGAGCCTCAGTATCACCTTTTGTCGTGTGGGTTAGTAATATGTTTATAGAATTGATAGGAAGATTAAATTTTAAAAAGTATGTGTATAAGGTGCTCTGCACAGCTCTTGGCACATAATAGGTACTCAGTAAATATTAAGATTTTTACCATTATCATTTTTAGTTCAACTGATTTAAAGCAGAATTTATTTTTCTACTTAAATCAGTTCTTCCTGACATCTTTCATGTATTCATGGTCATTCTTCAAATTATCTAGGCTTGAGTGGACAGTTCAGTTTTTCTTGTCCGTCCCTTATTCAGTAAGAAAAGGCTGACAATTATTTTCCTAACATATCTCTTTAAATGTTTTCACAGCTAAAAGGATATGTATTTAATTAGATGTTTTATAAAGGATCCCTGTATTTGGGTTCTAAAATTTTCTTACCTGGTAGTAACTCCCACTTGCCTCTCCTATCCTGCATAGGACCAAGTGTGAAGGTACTTCAATGCTAAGAGCAGTACACAGTGTTAAAAGTGCCTGGGCCCTGGAGTCAGGCTTGGATTCAGATCCGACTGTGGCACTCACCAGCAGTGTGGACTCAGGCAAACTTTCCTAAGCCTCAGTTTGCTTCTGTATGAATAGTGCCTACCTTAGGGTTGTTGTGAAGATTGGCATAAAGGATCTAAGGAGATAAACAGAGAGTTTAGCATAAAGTCAGTCCTCAGTAAATGTGCTTATTAGTCTTCCCTGGTAGCTCAGTGGTAAAGAATCTGCCTGCAATGCAAGAGATGTGGGTTTGATCCCTGGGTCGGGAAGTTCCTCTAGAGAAAGAAATGGCAGCTTGCTCTAGTATTCTTGCCTAGGAGATCCCATGGACAGAGGAGCCATGGGGTCACAAAAGAGTTGGACACAACTTAACCACTCAGCAAAAAAAACTTTTGTTAATATATATGAGAAGGATAGACTAAATAAAGTACAAAAGGCTTGGACTTTCCTGGTGAGTCAGCGGCTAGGAGTCCGCCTGCCAATGCAGGGGACGGGTTTGATCCTGGTTCGGGAAGATTAACATGCCTCAGGGCGGCTAAGCCCATGCATCACAGCTACTGAGCCCGTGCCCTAGAGCTCTCAAGCCACAGCTACTGAAGCCTGCATACCCTAGAGCCCATGCTCTGAGACAGGAGAAGCCACCAGTGAGAAACACTAAGCGCCACAACTAGAGAGTAGCCCCGGCTTGCTGCAGCTAGAGAAAGCCCATGTGTGGCAACAAAGACCCAGCATAGCCAAAAACAAGTAAATATAAATAAATACATGTTTTTAAAAAACACAAAGTATAAAGGATTGCTTGATTTAGTCTTTTTAAAAATGAATTAATTTAAAAAAGTGAATTAAAATTAAGCTAATAAAATTTTTCAACTTTCAAATTTGGAAAGTTAATATTTTTGTTTTCTTTTAAAAACAGGCTTAAAAAATCATTTGCAAATTATATTTTAGCTGAGTTAGCATGTATTTATTAGTTAAAAGTGCTGAATGAAGATGTTCTGATTAATTAGTCTGATTTCTACATTTGGTACCCAACATAAGGGATCACTCGGGCTCAAGTTTTAAATGTGTGTTTCCTAGCTTTTCCCAGAACTGTTTTAATTTTAATAAACATGAAAATTGAGAAAGGCGCTATCTTATCATTCTAATCAAATGAAAGTTTTCTTGCCTGGAGCTATTAAGTTTATTACCAGTATCTGAGTTCTTTTATCATTCTGTATCAGAGGTTAATGTCACTCCATTATTTTGTAACAGTCATCTTAGTGTTGGATTTAGGAACAAAAATTTGTGTTGTAATAGAAAAAAAAGGTTCAGATTTAAGACTCACTGTACAGTATTTTAATAACAACCTTAAGCAATTGTGTCTGAGTATATAGCACCTTATTCCAAAGGTTTGTGTGGTTGGATTGAAAAATAGCTGCCCCCTTGTCTACAGCTTGTTATTTTTCTTCAGTTATAATACCTCAGACAAAGTATAGAAGAGGGCAGAAAGCTGAGAGGAGATAGGAGTTAGTCTTGCCTACTACATCACTTGCTTTTGGATTCAAGAAGAGGCACAAGTCAAGTAGTGCACTTACTGAGCCTGAGAAAATTGATGGTGCCATAGAAAATGGGCTGCGGCATATTACTTGCTGAGTGACTGTCCTTGCTACGTATATCCCATTTATTTTCCTTGTTGGTATTTATCCTACTCCAGAAATTAAAAGAATTGGTTCCACCCTTTCCTGTCTACCCTTCTTCTTTTTTACTTCCTTAACTTTTTGTTTTGTGTTATTTATTTTTTAATTTTGGGCAATATAATTTACTTTATATTAATAATTTGAATATAATTTACTTTGAGCTTTTCTTCTTGAAAAATCTTATCTTCAAAGTGATCAGTTAGAACCCTGGTATACTGGCACTGAAGTTAAAAGTCAGCCTGCCAGTGGCTTTTCAGATTCTTCTGGCAAAACCCTAAGTTCTTTGGAAGCAGCTTTGGGGCCAGATTGGCAGCAGGTGAGGGAGCAAAATGGAAATATATTTCCCTTTTGATCAAAACAGTCTTCTTTTCATCTTTTTTATGTACTGGGTTTTTAGAAGGTAGTAGTAGTTAGTTTGTCGCTCAGTCGTGTCCGACTCTTTGCGACCCCATGGACTGTATGTAGCCTACTAGGCTCCTCCCTCCATGGGATTCTCCAGGTAAGAGTACTGGAGTGGGTTGCCATTTCCTTCTCCAATTTTAGAAGGTAGTTGTTTTTAAAAAACATTAGTTTGCTGTCTTAAGGATATTGAAAATTAATTTCACTTTATAGATTGGAAAATAGCTTTAGAGAATATACAATTCTTAGACCAGCTGTTTGCTACATCACATTTTCTATGATGAATAGATTTGGGACTGGGCTTTTGTTTTTGGAAGAGTGATCTATTTTCCCTAATTCTTTTTTTTTTTTTTTCCCGCTGTGCAGCTTGTGGAATCTTAGTTCCCTGGCCAGAGATTGAACCTGAGCCCTTGGCAGGGAGAGTACTGGAGTCCTAACTGCTGGACTGCCAGGGAATTCCTTCCCTAATTCTTTTTGGTTCATTTTTCTCACTAGACTAAGATTCATGAGGTCAAGGACTACATTTTGCTTACCTCTACACTTCCAGCTTATAACAGAGTACTTGGCAACAACTAGATACCCAATATATTCTATTAAGTAAAGTAATTATGCCCAAGGTAATTATACTATAGGTAAAAAAGCTAATAGAGTGGTGATTAAAAATATATATCTATTGGTAGAAAATAACGCTTCTTAGTAATTATCATTATATTCTGAGAATTTTTTAAACAACTTTCTAGATTGTATTTTCATCTTATTCTTTTGAAGGTGGGTAATCAGCAGTGCTAGAAAAACCAGAATTTTGGGGGGTAAAATTGACCATTTTATCTGCATATGTAATAGGAAACCCGTATCACCACCAGTAGTTTAAAAAGCTAGTAAAGCTGATTTGTTAGAAATTTTGGTCTAAAGGATATAAAATACTGTAGTTGGTTTTTTGAAAGAAAGTGTTAGTCCCTCAGCCATGTCCGATTCTTTGCAACCCCATGGCTTTAGCTCACCAGGCCCTCTGTCCATGAACTTCTCTAGGCAAGAATACTGGAGTGGGTTACCAATCCCTTCTCCAGGGGATCTTCCTAATCCAGGTCTCCTGCATTGTGGGTGGATTCTTTGCTGTCTGAGCCACCAGAGATATAAAATATAAATCGGTTTCTTAAATGTTTTCTAAGAAAATGCAAAAATAATGTTTGAACAGGGACTTGGTTAAGCAACTTTAAGCAGCTGGCAACAAAATAAATGTGGGTTTTTGCAGGTGAATGTCGGAAAATGCAGACAAATTAAGACAAGGTCAACACAGAGTCAAAAATGTTTTACCCTGGTTGGGTCACAAACCAGATGACCTCAAGGTTAGCCTAGTACTGAATGGGCTGGCAAAAACAATAGGCATGACACTTAAGCCCGAAGAATAGGAACAGCACAGCAAATGAAGGGGAAAAAGCAAGGAGACCTAGTGAGGATAAGCATCTTCAGTGGAAGGATGAATAATTAAACAGTGAAAAAATTTAGATATCCATTCTGCAATGGCATATGGCACTCTCTATTAATACTGTTTTAAATATCAAGTTAAAGTAAATATCGCCATTCCTTTCATGGCTCAGCGGGTAAACAATCCGCCTGCAATGCAAGAGACACAGGAGACACCCAGGTTCAATCCCTGGGTTGGGAAGATCCCCAGGAGGAGGAAATGGTAACCCACTCCAATATTCTTGCCTGGAAAATCCCATGGACAGAAGAGTCTGGTGGGCTCCAGTCCATGAGTCGCAAAGGGTTGGACACAACTGAGCAACTAACAAACACATTCCTTTAAAGTAAATATCAGACCTATTTTTTTTTTTGTAGAAAATTTTAGATCAAGAGCTTTTAGCTATTCATAGTGATATGTAATAGCCATCATAAAAATGCAGGAAAACAGAAGTGTTAAAAACATACCTATATACAGTTACCAGGTATTTTAATAAAATCTAAGTTAAAAAATCATTCAATCTCTGAAAATGTTATATAAATCACTGTACATCTGGAAAACTAGAACCGTATACATGTCTGTATTATTTTTTAATTATTTTATTCAGTAGGAAATGAATATGTTAGAGAGTGTAAAGTTGGTATGTTGTCACTGGCTATATGTTCCCTTTATCTTAGTGAAGGGAAGTATATAAATGGAGAGGCACTTATTAATGGAGAATAAACAAGCAGAAATAGAAAGGCATTATGGGTAATTTTTTAATAGCTGTGCCTCAATATTTAAATTAAGTCCATTCGACAAGTGTTTTTGTTCAGTACACACACAAGAGTAAGCTGTAAAGCCTTGATTTGTTATGAAGTGTGTGTCTCCCTGCTAATCTGTTTGGCCAGTGCAATGCATACTATTAATAATAGAAGGAATTAGTCTAAGTATGAGGAATGTTATTTGCGATTGTTGGATTCCTAACCAGAATGGGAAAATAAAATATCTGTACTATTTTCAGGCAATAAATGAAGACTGTTATTAGCTAATGCTGTATAATCAAACTCAGGTAACAAGTGGACAAGTCCAGATTTCATTCATTTTATCCAAGTGAAACTTGGCTGTTTAAAGTCAAGTAAATTATGACACTGCTGCTAGTAGAATTGCAAAAAACTCCACAAAGATTAGAACTTTAAGACTGAGCACTTTAGATGCCTTGGCCTCGTTTAGATATTTGCAGATAAAGAAACTTTTGGTTTTTTTGTACACGAACATGCCTTGCCTGCTTTTTGCTGTAGCTTTTAATTTAAAAGAAGCTACCAGCTTAGCCACTGTTTGAATTACAGCTAGATATTAATTAACTTGCACAGAAAGTTAATCAACTTGGAAATTTGATTTATTTGGGATATTGTGATGCAGCATGAATTAGCACCACTGAACATTCTACTGGCTTCTGTCCCTAATCTTGATTATGTCTGGTGATAGAAAAAACAGTTATGGAATGCTTTCATTTGGTAGTGTGCATGTGTTTGTTGTAATGCATGTTTGTAGTTGATTATTAAATAGCTTATCTTTAGCTCTGTGTTTTTAAATTGGATTAAGTTGGATTACTGTCACTAAAGCAAATCAATTGTTTGTTCCTAGTGCAACGTTTAACTATCAAAGAATCAGCAGACAGTTTGTTCCCAGAGCAGAAGTCTTCTCTAAATTATTTGAGGCGGAAGAAAGAACGACCTTACTTGTTAAATTTGAGTGGTCTGAATCATCAAGAGTACTCAGGCCAAGGCAAACCAGACTAGACAGTCCACTCAGTAATCGTTATGCAGGAGACTGGAGCAGCTGTGGAGAAAACTACTTTTTAAATACCAAAGAAAATTTAAATACTGTGGATTATGACGATGTGCCTTCAGAAGACAGAGAAAATGGAGAAAACTGTAGCAAAATATATGAGCCAGATATCACGACTGAACAGCCAACTCGTCTGTCCAAAGAGTGCACATTTCAGACGTATTTGACAGTGCAGACAATTGAGTCTAGAGTGGACCGAAAAGTCAATCTCAAAGATCTACAAGAAAGTATTGATACTTTGATTGGAAATCTAGAGAGTGAACTCAACAAAAACAAGCTTAATATGAGTGTTTAAGGTTGAGAGTTTTTGCTTTTTCATAACATCTTATGTTTCACATCCATCTTTCTCACTTTCTTGTATCTCTCACAGTGATGTTTTAAATTTTTTACTCTTGAAACCTTCAGTTATTTTCTAACAAGTTCATGTAATTCAAAAAACACCATTCATTACCATAGTTTTTACTTATTTCATTAGGAAGTTTTTCTTGAGGTAATGTCACCTGGACTTCTTGTGGGTATTTTTAAAAATCTTGCCAATGCTATGGGTATAAGTTTAAAATGGACTTCTAAGGTTCATATAAGTTATTAGCCCCTCAAGACTTTTGTACTTTATAGAAACTGCTTTTCTGAAACAGACATTCCTTCCAGTGGAAGGAATGCAGCTGCTCCGTCTGATTTGCAGTATGAATCCATGCACACTGCAACATCGTTCCATCACATTTCATTCACAATGCAAATGCTGCTGTAAGAAAACATTTTTATAAATTTTTACTTTTTATAAAGTAAAATTATACAAATATTAAAGTATTCTGTGTTAACATTCAGTAGTTATTTAAACTTAAAAAATAAGTATTTTTGTAATCCCCAATATATGTATATATTTATCAGCACATATATGTATAGGCATTAGAATGGGGGGAAGGATTGGCTGTAAAATCACGTATATCCTTAAAGTATATGTCATGAGGCCAAAATCATTAGCTTAAAAATATCTTTTTCAGGGAAAGAACGTTTAAGTTAAAGGAGGAGTTGCATAGAAACACTTGAACCAAAACACTAGGAACATCTAAATAGAAAAAATAAGACTTTCATTTTTGACTTACAGAAAATCACAGTATCCCCAGTGAGAAGTCATCCTTTAAAGAAATCTTCTAACATTTTAAAGATGCCAAGATTTCTGCACTGGTGACTTAAATTTAAAAATCTTTACCTATTTATGCATTTTTATCTTCTGCTTTTTAAAACAAAG
>SJYC01077228.1:0-13445 GCA_006408675.1 Madoqua kirkii | reverse complement strand
CCCATGGTCCCTGTGCTTTGGCAGCACGGAGGACCTCAGACCTGTAAGGATCTTTGGACTTCCCATTCCCAGTGTCTAGAAAGCTCTTCACCCAGATCTTACTTGGGTGCCTTTTTTTAATCATCTCTGCTTAAATGTCAACCTAATCTCAACTGCTTTGAGAATGGGGGAGATGTGTATAAGAGACAGCATTATAACCTCTGTGTCATGCTATTATCATGACGATTTTTAAGGATCATTTATTTCAAAGTCATTCTTTTTAAATGAACATGTTAAAGTATTGGACCATCACGTATTATCCATAAATATATGTAATAACACTTTTTTCCAAAATTGAGTTTTCCAGAATCTGCAATACTTTCAGGGCCACACATTATTTTGGATGCTAATGATTTTAAAGTTAATCTCTGCCATCTTAAGTATTAATGGAAAATACTAAACATTTGTTGTTTAAATCAGTCATAATAAACCTCTTTTGTTGACTATGCTGTTTTAGAAGTACTCCATTAGGTATATACCTTTATTTAAAATGGCCTTTTCAAATCTCTTTTTGAGTTTTTATACCTGCTTTTTGTAGTCTCCTGGAATCTTCCCATACTGTTAGACAGCCACCTCTCATTCTCCTGCCAGCCCTAATGGTTTTTAGGATTGAAAACAAATTTAATTTTAGTGCATGTATCTGAACAAAGATTTTAAACAATTCAAGTAGATTGAAAATAAAAAATAAAAGTGCTCCTCCTTGCCATCCACATCAATCTTACTTCTTAGAGGTAACAACCACTTTTTATTCTTCAGCTAACTGCCTTTGTCACTCTAGGCTTCCTGCTGCTGTTTCTTGATTTGTCATTTAAGCGGTACCTGTTGACTGTCCATTTTGAGTGATAAGCAATTTATTTCACTCTATTCCTCCTCCTCATTTATTTATTTAATTTTTTGGTTTTTCTTTTGGTTGCTTCTATGACTTTAATAAGTTATTCCTTGATCCATCAGTTTTAAACAGTATCTCTTGACCTCTTACCATTGTGGAAATGACCAACCCGGTACTTTCTTTACAATTCATTACTGCCCTTTACCTCCCCAAGTTCTGTAAGTTATACTATTAGTTTTTATAATCAATCATTAATAGATGTGTATTATTTGGGGAAACTATACTTTTGATTTTCCTTTAGTATTGATTCTAAAATCTGCTAATCAATAACAAGCAGCGGTGCTAGATTATGCAGAAATATTCATGAGTGATATTACCATGTGATTGTATCTCCAGTCTTACAATCTTGAAGTCTGTATACTGATTTAAGCAGAATACAAACTAAAGGTCAAATGGATTATTTTATCTTACAGCCATCAGTTTCTCTAAATCATGTATTATTTGCTTCACAATGGCTTTTGAAGATTTTAATGTTTCCTGGAGTAAGTAGTTACCTTTTTTTCTTGGAGAGAAGAATAATACTTTCTTTACTATTACACTTACTTTGTCATTAAATTACCAAATTCATTCAGACTACTTTTAGCTTTCATCCTGAGATTCCTGAAGGGTATCATTACCTTTATTTTTCTTTGACAGAGAAAAATATTTTCTTTACTATAACCCAGGGATCATTTTAAGCTTAATTAGCTTTATCAAACTTGTGCTTAGCAATTTTTAGCTGTTTCCTGGGATATATTTTCTTTGCACTCCTATGTGCTACTATTTTGGTTTTATATTCTTAATTTCATTTTTTCCTTTTTGATTTGTTTGCTGAAATATATTTATAAGTAGCCCTCTGCCCCACCACTTCCCAAAATCAGGCACATGGGAGATAAACTTTGAGTCCTTGCATGTCTGACAAGGACTTTATTTATTTTACATACTTCACTTTGATTGGACTTGTCCTAGATTCAAACTCATTTTCCTTAGAACTTTGAAGACATTTCTCTATTATCTTCTAGCATCCAGCTTTGCAGTAATCCAGGTAAGAATGATGATTCAGACCAGCAAGGAGACAATAAGGTGGTGAGGAGTGATTGTATTTTCAATACATTTTGAAGTAGGAGCCAAAGAAATCTGCCAGTGGACTGTGAGCCAAAGGAGTAAGTCCTGAGCAACTGAAGGATGGAGTTGCTATCAGGTAACACTGACATGACTCCACTGTGCTTTTTAAATGAGTTCCTTGTAGTGGATGCTGCTGTTATAAATACAGTGGTTATGGAAATGCTTTATAAAATCCTTATTAACTCTTAAGTACTAATGCTTCTGTACCTGGTGATGATCCCCATAGAGTCACTGTAAGAATAAGAATGCAAGAAAGCAAAGTCCCACATTGTAATTGTCTTTGGAAATTTTCAGATTGTGTAGCTTTGTATCAGGGACCCTAAAGAAACAGGTTTGGGAGTGATACGGTTCCTGGAAAGAATTTAATTCCAGACCAAAGAATGATTTTGAGGCTTAGGATTTTATAATTTAAGAACATCAAATTCTAGCTACTTGGACAGTGATAAAGTTGTTTTATGTTTAAGTCCTAATTTGAGTCTCACTGACCTGAGGAATTTGGTACTAAAAGGAATATTCTTTTCTCTTTTCCCTGCCCCATGTTTGCTTTGAATTCCATAAGATTCAGATATGATAAACATCCCTGACAGAAGCATCTGACTGTGCCCCAGCTTTCAGGAGACAGAGAGCAGTTAGCCAGCATTGTTTCTCTGAAACTTACGTGAAGGTAAATTCTATGAAAATAAAAAAGGGATTTAAATGCTGAGCAGCCTGAGCAACAGTTCCCTAGACTTCATCTCACCCTGTTGCCCCAAACTTGGAATCATTCTTTTAGCCCTTATACACAACCTGTCAGCAGTTCTATGCACTGAAGTTTATTACTACCAAGCCACCAGCATCTCTGTATCTTCCTAGTTCATCTCTTTACTATCACTCTGCACTCTCCACACCCACAATCCATTGCAACCACAGAAGCTAAAGTAAACTTTAGAAAAGATAGCCATACCCTCTCCTGGACCTTTTCCCATGGTCCCTGTGCTTTGGCAGCACGGAGGACCTCAGACCTGTAAGGATCTTTGGACTTCCCATTCCCAGTGTCTAGAAAGCTCTTCACCCAGATCTTACTTGGGTGCCTTTTTTTAATCATCTCTGCTTAAATGTCAACCTAATCTCAACTGCTTTGAGAATGGGGGAGGAAGAAGAGATTTCTATTTCTTGTAACAAGCCCCAAATAGTTATGCTACTATATGATTAAACTACAGATATTTATAACTTTGGAAAATGTTTCCTGCCTTACTTTCATCAAGACATTATCAGTATCTGAAATTACCTTGTGGATTTGATCATTATCTGTGCCCACCCTTCTTGAATGTAATTTCCATGGCAACAGGGACCTTGTGTATCTAGTTCTTTGCCATAGGCCTAGGACTTATAACATTGAAGATGTTCAGTTAATTATTAATAAATGAATGAATAAAAAGGGATTCTCAGAGAATGCTTATCTTTTGTCAGGAAAAGACTAAGCAGTATGAGGTGCAACGTGTATGTAATTTTTCAAATATTCACTCCTGATCAATAAATCATTTGTGGTTAAGAAAATGATGTTTCCTTTATTTTTTCAATGATTTGTGTTTCTTTTGGAACTAGAATGGCATTGGTAAAATTTAGTGACTTAAAAAATAAGGGGTTGGCAATTTTAGGTAATTTTGTGCTGCAGAGTTCAGTGGAAACAATTATTTAAATGATATGTGTGTGAAAAGGTACATCTCACCATAAGAAAGATTTCTAAGAAAGCTTTTGTTAAAATGAATCATTTATTTCTTTACAGAAATTGTGATGAAAAATATCCTGTTAATTTTCGTGTACTTTTTAGTAGAACTGGAAAAACCTACTTTTCACTATTAGAAAATATTTTCATAAAGTTAAATGAACACTATAAATAATTCCTTTTTTAAAAAAAATTAGAATAACGGAGACCACTTTAGGGCAAGGAACTACATTTACTGTTTTCATTTTTCTCAAACGAGTGTTTGTTTTAAGCAAGTAAGAAAAATACCTAAATATTGCCCCTGAATTGGGTGAACTAATCCTTATTTGTTTGATAAGGCCTTTGGCATGCTTTTAAGTCAGTTGTGTTAATCTTTCTTTTTTGGCTTAATGGATGTATTATGTAGTGAAAACTTGGTATTGGCCTCAGTGTTCTACATAATTCTTTGACTGGAAATTTTACTCTTCAAAATAAACTCTTCAAGGAGAGTTTAAAATTCCAGCTTTAGATAAGTACAATGGATACTAAATTAAGAAATGGGAAAGTCCCTCACATCTAAGATGTTTTTGTGAAAGTGATGAGCCTGCAGCTTACAGATACTGAACAGTGAGTGAAACCCTTGTTCCTGACCTTTGTTCAGGAAAATGGGTCCATTTGTGTCTCTTCTTGACTGACTCCCAAACCCCATTCCTCCCCTCCACCTCACCCCACCCACTTCTCGCCAGTGTAAGTGTACATTTTAACCTAAGAGCAACTCTGAATCATTAGATTAGTGAAAACAACTTGTCTAAACCTGGGAGATGAAAATTGTCAGAGCGTAAAGTGCCGTCTGTCCTAGGTTATGAGTCTATGTTTGATCTGTACATAATCTCAAAACTCACCTGTAAAGTCAACCAATCTATACATAAAAGAAGGCCCGTTAATATCTCTTTCCATCAACATTTTATTATAAATACTTTAAAACATAAAGAAAAGCTGAATATCATATAGTGAACATTCACATATTTACCACCTAGCTTCTATCATTGTTAAGCATTTTGCTGTATTGTCTTGATCATGTACCTATGTATCCACTCTTTTTTGTCTTACTTCTTGGTACATTTTAAAGTAAGTTGCAGACTTCCAGTACATGTCACAATATGTCATTTTGGACACCACAAAAATTGAGTTGGAGATAAATTTTGTGTGATTATAATTAACCTCTAAGAGTCATATGTGAATTCACCATAAATCCTAGGTTTTATCATCGTTAGAAAAATCCATTGCTATGAAAATCCTCTGAAAAATGCATATTTTGGGTATTTTGTGTTCCTTTCCATGGTACTTTTAGCTATCCCAGCCTCTATCATACAGACAACCTTTACAATTTCTTCTGTACTCAAGTACCATGTGTAATATTGTTTTCTTATTTTCTCTAAACATTTTTCTATTAAATTTATTATTTATTTTATAAATTAAAATTTATTATTATAAACTTCTTGTTACCATAAAAGGAATACCAGTGATCATTTAACTGCATATATTTTTAACTTCATAAACAAGTTAACTTCATATACTTTTTTCAATACACTAAAACAGATTTATAACGTACACCTTGGCATGCATACCACGCTTGGGGAAATACTGAATGACAGTCCCTATTCTTTCCAATTTTCCTACCAGAAATACTGAGACACAAAGGCAGAGCTGCGCTGAAAGTTGGACACATAGGTAAGCCCAGGGAGGGACAAAAACATCACCTCCAGATTTGTGCAAGTCTCATCTTGATGATGGAGAGAGCTGAGGGGTTTCCCAGCAGCGCTAGGGAGGGTCTGTCAGCAGCCTGTCTGAGATATGTCCTGGGTGGGGTCCATTCTTCATGAGCCCTATGCTGCCAACTCCAGGGGCCCTGCAGGCCCCACACTGGCAGAACAGAGCCACAGTCAATCCTTGCAGCGGGGGTTCCTACTTTAGGGTCTTCTAGGGGCTGTGGCCCTGACCACAACCACAGTTTTCATTTTGTTTCCTCTTTTAGCCCTCTCCTGCCAGTGTCTCTTCTTCGCAACTATGTCTGTGCTAGCATGTGTTGTAGGAGACTGACACCACACCCATCTTTCCCTCCTGAAATTAGAGCCTATTATAGGAACCAGACACATGGAGATAAACATAGCAGGTGAGGTAAGCTGGAGGACTTCCCTGGTGGTCCAGTGGTTAAGTATCTGCCTGCCAACGGGGATCACAAGTTCAATCCCTGGTCTGGGAAGATTTAATATGCTGCAGGGCAACTCAGCCCATGTGCTACATCTACTGTGCTCTGCAACAAGGGGAGCCACTGCAGTGGGAAGCCCGTGCACCTTAGCAAGAGAAAGCTCATGCAGAGCACAAAGACCCAACACAGAGCTGCAGGGCAACTCAGCCCATGTGCTACAACTACTGTGCTCTGCAACAAGGGGAGCCACTGCAGTGGGAAGCCCGTGCACCTTAGCAAGAGAAAGCTCATGCAGAGCAACAAAGACCCAACACAGTTAAAGATAATGTCTTTTAAAAATGTTAATGTATACACACACACACACACACACACACACACATACACACACACACACATTCTAGTATTAGTAAGCTAGAGAATGTGACTTTGGTCTGCAGTGAAATGGGCTTCTTTCTACATCCCTGTGATCCCCACAACCAGTCACTGGCAGCGGTGGTAAAAAACAAGCCTCTCCTGGCAGAGGTGGAAGCTGTCAGAGGTATAGAAACATATGCATATTACCTACTACCCACAGGCTGGCTGTGTGTGTGAGGGAACAGAGAAGGCACCAGCCAAGCAGGCTCCTGTCCTGCTCAATCCCACTCAGATGAGTCTGTCTTCTTGTGACTTGAACAGTAAATTAGGAGCAGAGAGAAGCCGAAGCATTCCTCCTGTGCCCTGTTCCCTTGAGAGGTGGGGAAGTTCCCTCCCTTTCATGGAAACAGAAGAACAGGATGTTATCCACCAACAATTACCTCCTATTGCTTCCTCCTCTAGTGACCAAATGTCACAGGATGAACTTGGAGACCCTTCATTAAATGCAGCGGGAAATAGAAATGCTGAATGGCATGTTGGCAGCCAACAACAATATGCAAAGCTTTCCCAGGTAATTGCTAGGAAATCATTGTCATTCGGCACCCTGGTTAATCTGCACGGTGGCCAAAACTGGACATATTCTCTCCTCTCTTGATCAGTCCTTTTCTCCTCAAGCTTCTCGGGACATGTGCCAGCTCTGGTGCCTCAAGCCTCAGGGGCCCAACCAGTCTTGCCCTCCCCTCCCATACCCAACACAATCTGCCTCCTTCTCTGCCTCCAGAAAAAACCTGTTTGATCCTCCAGTATCACCGGAAAGTCTGCAGTCCCCTCGTCTGACTAAAATGCTATGGTGTTGATGGCGGGGCTAACTGTACTTTATTTTAAAATGAGAGCTTCTATTTTAAAATTAAGCCTCTTTTACAGAATATGCAAAGAAAATATCAGGGGAACTCTATGAGTTTCTCTCGGTTCTTTCTGTTGACTGTGGGCTCCCTTGATGCTGCTGCTGCCTTGCAAGGTCAATTCACTTCTGGGAGATTGTCAGCCATTGTATGAGCCATCTCCACTTCCCAAATCTACTTACATCCTTAGCCACTGCAGAACAGTACTTAAGTCATCATCAGCTCTGTTCTTCATGCACTTATACAAGGCCCAAGTCATAAAGGGGCTGAGCTTCTAGCGAATCACTTAATGGAAATTTCATGAAAGCCAGAATTGCATATGTAAATTAATGGCATATGAAAAGCCTAGGCTAGCCAAAACAACACTGGAGAACCAACATTACCTGATTTTAATGTGACTTGTAAAGTGATACTAATTTAGACAGAGTACAGTATTGGCACCAGGATAGACAAAATATCCATGAAACATAATAGAGGGTTCAGAAAAAGGTTCATACATATACGGACAACTGATTTTTGACAATGGCAATCCAGGGTAGAAAGAATAGTTTTTTTCAAAAAGTGTTGCTGGAACAATAGGATATTCATTTGGAAAAAACCTTCAATAATATATCTCATACCATATAAAAATCAACTAGAAATGGATCATAGATCTAAATGTAAAGCATAAAAGTACAAAACTTCCAGGAAAAAAAAAAACACCTTAGGTTATGCAAAAATTTCTCAGGTCACCAAAAATGTGATCCATAAAGAAACAAATTGCTTAACTGAAGTTCATCAAAATTAAAACTTCTGCCCTTTGAAAAACACTGTTAAGAGACTAATAAAATAATCCAGGGTGGGACTAAATGTTTGTATATATCTGAAAAAGGACTTGTATGCAGAAAACTCACAAATCTGAATAGTAAACAAACAACAAAACCTTCCAAAATACTGTATAAAATATGTGAACAAACACATATTTTCATGAAAGAAGGTATGTAGATGGAAAACAAGCTCAACAGTGTTACTCATTAGGGGAATGCAAATCACAACTACGGTAAGATACTACTACATCCTAATTAGAACGGCAATTTTAGAAGACTGACCCTGGTGGCCCACTGGTTAAGAATCCACGTGCCAACGCAGGGGACATGAGTTTGATCCCTGGCCCGAGAAGATTCCACATGGCATAGAGCAACTAAGCCCTTCACAGCTGCTGAGCCTGACCTTTGGAGCCCAAGAGGCACAACCACTGAAGCCCAGGCAACTAGAGCCTGTGCTCTGCCACAAGAGAAGCCACTGCAAGAGAAGACTTCACCCTGCAACCAGAGAGGAGCCTCCACTCACTGCGACTAGAGAAAGCCTGTGCGCAGCCATGAAGACCCAGGGCAGCCCTCCCTCCACCCAAGAATAGACTGACCCTACTGGTGAGAATGTACAGGACCTGGAACAGCCGTCACTGCTGGTGGCAGCCTAAAATGGTCTGTAAACATTTGGCAATATCTTAGAAAGTCAAACATACCCACACCATATGATCCAGCCATTCTACTCCTGGATATTTATCAAAGAGAAATAAAAGCTTATGTCCATTAAAAGGCTTGCACAAGAATGATCATAGGAGACTAATTTGTTATGAACCCAAACAGGAAATAATCAATTCAAGTGTTCATCAAATAAGCTGTGATAGATCCATACAATGGAATATATCTCAGCAATAAAAAGTAATGAACTATTAATACCCTCAACATGGATGTATGTCAAAAGCAAAAAAAAAGACAAAAATAAGTACATATCATACGATTTCATTTATATAAAATTCTAGAAAAATACAAGCTTATCTATTGTAATAGAAATAGCAAATCAGTGATTGGGAACTGAGGGGAAACGCTTAAGGGAACTACTGAAAATCGGCATGAGGAAAATTTGAGGGTGATGGATATGTTAATTTCTTGACTTGACATGCCCATATACATATGTCAAGACCTAAAAATTTGTATATTTACATTATATACAAGACTTCCCTGCTGGTAGAGTGGATAAGAATCTGCCCACAAACTCAGGGGACAGGGGCTGGATCCCTGGTCCCGGAAGATACCACACGCATGGAGTGACTGAAGCTCTTGCAACACAGCTGCTGAGCCGGAGCTCTGGAGCCCTGTGCTGCAGCTACTGCAGCCCACAGGCCATAGAGCCCGCGCTCCACAACAGAGACCACCACAGTGAGAAGCCTGCACACTACAAGGAAGAGGAGCCCACTCACCGGAGCTGGGGGCTTCCTGGTGGCTCAGCGGTGAAGAGTCCGCCTGCCACGCACAGGCCTCACAAGATGCAGGTTGGATCCCTGGGTCGGGAAGATCCCCTGGAGGAGGCTATGGCCACCCACTCCAGTATTCTTGCCTGGAGAATCCCATGGACAGAGGAGCCTGATGGGCTACAGTCCATAAGGTCACAAAGAGTCAGACACAGTTGAAGTGACTGAGCCCGCACTCACCGCAATGCATGGAAGATCCAGTGCAGCCAAAATATAAAATAATCAGTCTTTAAAAGAATAAAATATATATAGTGTATTTCATGTAAACTATACCTTAGTAACACCCTTAAGTGTGTACATGTGCAACTGTGTATTGTAGCTATGAGACTCGTGTAGCACAATATTCTAAGATTCATAGTATAACATTGCCCGTGAGAGCAGGAACTCTGAAGCCAGTCCTGGTTTGTGTCTCATTACATTTCTTGGGCTAGTAACATGATTTTTCTGTCTCAGTTTTCTTAACTGTAGTATAGGGATGGTACCTGCTACCTCTCAGAATTGTCGATGGGATTAAAATAAATGAAAGCATTTAGGAGAGTACCTGATGCTGTAGTAAGAGTTCATGAAACGTTAGTTATCATTATTAGTAGTGTGGCATCAATTTATAGTTTTCAGCAGTAAATATAATCACTGACAAATCATAAAGGCCCCTTATGGAATACTCAAGTAATACAGACCTCTTACAGGTGAATGTCCCTTTGCTTCAAAAAAATCTCAAGTGATGAATATAATAGATTCAAGATTAGCCATGTAGTGATCTTCACTAAGGGCTTCCCAGGGGGCACTAGTGGTAAAGAATCTTCCTGCCAATACAGAAGACATAAAAGATGCAGGTTCGATCCCTGGGTTGGGACGATCCCCCGGAGAAGGAAATGGCCACCCACACCAGTACTCATGCCTAGAGAATCCATGGACAGAGAAGCCTGGTGGGGTACAGTCCATGGTGTTACAGAGTCAGACACAACTGAAGCAACTTAGCACACAGCACGATCTTCATTAAAGTAGAATGCTAACTCACTTCTTGTCTCCTATCCCACTCCTGAAAAGGATTTGGAATGGGGAGATTTTCTTAGATTATCCAGATGGTCCCTAAATATAATACAAATGTCCTTATAAAAGGTCAAGGGAGGTTTGACTGCACAATTATTAAAGGGCAGTAAGGGTAGGTGGGGCGTCCACTGTGTCTCAGTGGTGAAGAATCTACCTGCCAACGCAGGAGACCCAGGAGATGCAGGTTGGATCCCTGGGTCAGGAAGATTCCCTGCAGAAAGAAATGGCAATCCACTCCAGTTCATGCCTGGGGAATCCCATGGACAGAGGAGTCTTACGTGCTGCAGTCCACGGGGTCACACAGAGTCGGACACAACTGAAGCAGCTGAGCGCCCAGCACAGCAAAGGTGGGAGAGGAGATGAGTGACGTGCTGTGAAAGAGGGATGCCCGCAGCCCCGTAGAGGAACGAGGAGCGGGATCTCCACTGCATTCAGAAGGAAGCAGCCCTGCCTGGATTTTAGACCACAAGACTCATTTCTGACTTCCGGCCTCTTTCTTTTTGTTATTGAGTTGCCAAGTCATGTCTGATTCTTTGTTGCCCCATGGACTCTAGTCCGCCAGGCTCCTCTGTCCATGGGATTTTCCAGGCAAGAATACTGGGTTGCCATTTCCTTCTCCAGAGGATCATCCTGACCTGTAAAAGAATAAATTTTCTTTTTTTTTAAGCTGCTAAATTTGAGAAATCCTCTTTAGCTCCTCAACTTAAACTTGTCTAAATCTTCAGGCCTCAATTCAAAAGGTGTTTGCTCAGAAGCAACTAGAATAGACGCCCTCCTGTAATAGATTGTTCTCCTATGTCTGCTGCTTTTGACCTGTGATTCTTAACCCTGGCTGAGCCTCTGATCTTTCACAGTCATCACAGGTCACCGGGACATGCAGGCCAGACTGAGAACCACTGCTCCAGATGTGGGTTCTTCAGACTGGTTGGCAGTAAGAATAGAGCAACCCAGGCATGGGTGCATGCATGCTCAGCTGCTTCAGTCATGTCCACCTCTTTGTGACCCTTTGGACTGTAGCCCACCAGGCTCCTCTGTCCAGGGGATTCTCCAGGCAAGAGCACTGGAGTTGGTCGCCATGCCCTCCTCCAGGGGATCTTCCCAACCCAGGGACTGAACCCTCGTCTCTTATGTCTCCAGCATTGTCAGGCAGGGTCTTTACCACTAGTGCTGCCTGGGAAGCCCAGTCTGGGCATATCCAAGCTTAGAAGACGGTTTTGCAAATGCTTGCAGGTCTTTGTTCCTTCCTAAGACACATTTACTTGAGCAAGAATTTAGATCCTACAAAATAAAATATTCAAAGCGATCAGAAATATTTCTCTAATATCTTTTATTCTTACATAGATTTTTTGAACTTGGCTTTATTTCTTTTAAATAAAGACAGTTTGTTTTTAAAAATTCAAACAATATGAAAGATACAAAGATGAAAGTAAAAATCATCAAAACTCTGTACACTCAAGAAGTGGTTTGGTAACATATCAGTGACTATCCTTTCAGACATCTCAGAGTCTACATAATATTTATATAGTTCTGTGTATGAAATCTTACAAAAATGGGACTGCATATGGGACTTGCTTTTTAAACTCAGTATCATATTCTAGGTCTTTCATGGTCAATAAATAAAGTTATACATCATCATTTCAGTGAGTTTATAGTATTACCTTTTATAGCTTCTCAGTGGCATACAGGGGCTTCCCAGTGGCTCAGGGCTAAAGAATCCATATGCCAGTGTGGGAGATGCAGGACACACAGGTTTGATCCCTGGGCTGGGAAGATCCCCAGAGTAGAAAAAGGCAACCCACTCCAGTATTCTTGCCTGGAAAACTCCATGGACAGAGGAGCCTGGCAGGCTACAGCCCATGGGGTTGCAAAGTATCAGACATGACTAAGCAACTGAGCGTGCACACATGAATGATTTACATAATCAGTCCTCATTGATGGATATGAAGGTTATTTCCAATGCTCCACTGTTATAAGCAGTACTGATATGAACAATCTTGAGCACAGAGAGGCTTTTTAAGATTTAAGAGCATAGGGACGCATGAGTTAATGAATGAGGGAGTGAAGTCGCTCAGTCATGTCTGATTCTTGGCGACCCCATGGACTGTAGCCTACCAGTCTCCTCTGTCCGTGGGATCTTCCAGGCAAGAATACTGGAGTGGACTGCCATTTCCTTCTCCAGGAGATCCTCCTGACCCAAGAATTGAACCCAGCTCTCCCACATTGTAGGCAGACACTTTACCGTCTGAGCCACCAGGAAAGTCCACTGGGGGTGCATAGGGGAGGGACAAATTGGGAGACTGGGACTGACATTTACACACTGACCCATGGGGTTGCAAAGTATCAGACATGACTAAGCAACTGAGCGTGCACACATGAATGATTTACATAATCAGTCCTCATTGATGGATATGAAGGTTATTTCCAATGCTCCACTGTTATAAGCAGTACTGATATGAACAATCTTGAGCACAGAGAGGCTTTTTAAGATTTAAGAGCATAGGGACGCATGAGTTAATGAATGAGGGAGTGAAGTCGCTCAGTCATGTCTGATTCTTGGCGACCCCATGGACTGTAGCCTACCAGTCTCCTCTGTCCGTGGGATCTTCCAGGCAAGAATACTGGAGTGGACTGCCATTTCCTTCTCCAGGAGATCCTCCTGACCCAAGAATTGAACCCAGCTCTCCCACATTGTAGGCAGACACTTTACCGTCTGAGCCACCAGGAAAGTCCACTGGGGGTGCATAGGGGAGGGACAAATTGGGAGACTGGGACTGACATTTACACACTGTTATGTTTAGGTAACTAATGAGAACCTACTTTATAGCACAGGAAACTTTACTCCGTTCAGTTCAGTTGCACAGTCAGGTCCGACTCTTTGCGACCACATAGACTGCAGCATGCAAGGCCACCCTGTTCATCAC